>CAJPEV010001054.1:0-35820 GCA_905338385.1 Darwinula stevensoni
TTCTGGATTAGCGGGACTGGTTAGGATCGCGAACGCTGGTAACATCTTGTCATTGACAGTTCCTTGGATGAAAAACAGATGTCATTCGTGTTGCACCACCATCAGCGCCCTCCCCTACTCCAGAGGTGGGGGGGTGAATTCATTCGATAAGCACTGTACAGTGAATCCTGTGTAATACGGCCACAAAGAGGACTTTCTTAATTTGGTCGGTTCTGACAGGTAGCCGCCGTAAAGAGAGGAATTTCCCCCTCCCCACGCTTTTTCTCTAGGCAAACTGTGAGGCACTAAACAGTCAGCTTTCCGGGAAAACTAAACACTATATTCTCCAAAGGTACTGTACATCTGATTTTTGTCAAATTTTAATCATACTATGTACACCAAGAGAAATTTGGAGACCATGATTTCATTTTGAGCTAAGTCTTGAATGTTCGCTTGATGCGCGCACATTTTGCATATGGACACTCGCTCCTGGAAAGACGCTTCGAGCTTCATGTCCCTTCGACTGACTCGTGCATCCCCTTCTCTGCTAAAAAGTGCTTAAGCTTCTCCGTAGCGCTCGATGGCCTTTAAAAAACGAAGCAAGATACACGGAAGAACTAGCGGCAGGTCAACACTCTAATGATCTCACTATCGAAACTCCGGAGATGTGACCTTGACAACCAAGCGAAGGGTCAATTCGGGGATTGGGGAGGAGTCTTGGCCGTTGGCAGCGTTAGACAGGTGGCCGGATAAAACATGTTATTTTAACATTGAACCTATGGAGCTAACGATTGGAACTGAACACTTCTGGCCGCAAATAGGAGGTGGCCATAATATCAAGGTGGCCGAATCCACAGGTTTCACTGTATTTCTTGAACAGGTAGATAATCTCGCCAGATATACCTCGTACTGCTTGCGTGCTTGCTCAGAGTTCCAAACATAATTTGTTTACCATTCTCAGAAGTATTGCAAAGGGAGGCATTAAACGACAGGAATAAGGAGAAGAGGGTCACATATCCACGGATGAGAAAATGATAGAGCTGCAGAGGGAAGTGAGGCAAGGACAAGCAGGGAGAGAGGAAAATGGATAAAGTGATGATAAATACAGGGTGTCCGAGAATTGTCTGGACAACTTTTTCACTAAATAAATTATCAATGAAGAGGTGTAAAAATGCCCATGTTGTGTCATTTTATAGAGAAACCTATTAAGTTTATTATGTGTAACTAATCCTGGGGACAAAGGGGATCTGTGAAAAACTCTTGGAATTGTCCCCATGGAATCCCTTGGAGGAAGAAGAAAGCGACGACTTGGACACCCAGTACTCTCATGGTGGTACTCTTCAAGGATATACCTACGTTCTGACGCGCTCCTGTCCTACAGGATCTAGATTTATAGCCAACATGTGCGATAACGAACCGGGGTCAATGTGTTCCGATTCCCAAGCTCTTGTGATACTTTCGTTTCCACACTAAAAGAGATAAAAATTTTCGGAAATGTCTGCTTTTATGTCATGAAAAATTTGTACTCATTTGCATGGAAACCGTGATTTCCCCTAATGCTCAGAGGAGAAAAATTTACCGCGTGAATTTCTCTGCTAAATACTGGGGAAATGACTTTTGTAATATGCGATGAAGCGCATGCGCAGTGTGAAATATGCACTGTATAATTGGGTGGGTTATTAGTATTTTCGACCTTTGTGCGAGAGAACCGCAGAAAAACCTCTAAGACTGATGAGTGAAAATGAAATTTGACTTTCTCTGGGCAGGGTAGATAACAAGACGTCATCGAGAAACGAGAGCAATAATACAGGGTGTCCGAGAATTGTCTGGACAACTTTTTCACTAAATAAATTATCAATGAAGAGGTGTAAAAATGCCCATGTTGTGTCATTTTATAGAGAAACCTATTAAGTTTATCATATGCAACTGTTATTTTGTTTGTACAAAAAGTTTTTCCAAAATGTTGATTTTTATAAAAAAATTTTTTTTCTTTTTTAGATAAAATTTTAAAATGAATGCACAGGAAAAAGCACAATGTGTTGAATGGTTTATTGAAACCAAATCAGACACACAAGTCCAACGCAATTTTAGAACCAATTATAACAAAAACCCTCCATCAAGAACAACAATACGAGGTTGGTACAAGAAGTTTAAGGAGACTGGAAATGTAGAGCATAAGAAAAAACCAAATCAGACACACAAGTCCAACGCAATTTTAGAACCAATTACAACAAAAACCCTCCATCAAGAACAACCATACGAGCTTGGTACAAGAAGTTTAAGGAGACTGGAAATGTAGAGCATAAGAAAGGAGCAGGGCGTCCTCGGACGTCTGAAGAAAAGGTTGAGTCCATTCGAGAGGCCTTTCTTCGCAGTCCACGCAAGTCGACGAGAATTGCGTCACGAGAGTTACAGATACCTCGTTCGACAGTGCATGATGTCTTGCGTAAACGTTTGAAGTTTTATCCCTACAAGTTGCAAATCTAGCAGTACATTACAGAAAATGATAAGGTCATGCGTAAGGAATTTGCGATGACTATGCTTGACAAAGTCGACGAGGAAAATGATTTCCTGACAAGAATCATGTTTTCTGATGAGGCTACATTCCATGTTTCAAAAATCAACATTTTGGAAAAACTTTTTGTACAAACAAAATAACAGTTACACATAATAAACTTAATAGGTTTCTCTATAAAATGACACAACATGGGCATTTTTACACCTTTTCATTGATAATTTATTTAGTGAAAAAGTTGTCCAGACAATTCTCGGACATCCTGTACCTACCTTCTCTTTGGGAACCACCCTCCTCGGCCGCTATTGGCAGGCTTTCCAGAATTAGATTGACCTAGTAAGGCGACCGCTGGAGGCTCAGCGCTTGAACTCATACGGAGATGTTGACACTCGAGGATAGCTCCTTGCTTCCCAGACGGGTGGCCTTCGCTTCACAGTAATCGCGCTGTAGTTTAGTCCAGCGGTTCCCAAAACTGTGGGTCGCGAACATTTTCCAGTGTAAAAAATCACTATATCCGCATTCGCTCAGGAAAAACCTGCCCTGCAGAAAAGGTCGATTCTGGATTCCGGTTGGTCGCGACATTTTTTTTAACATCAGCAAGTGGGTCGCGCGCGATTCAAAGAAGTCTGGGAACCGCTGGTTTAGTCCATCTGCTCTGTCTTCTTCGAACAATGTTTGTAGTGGACCTCGTCACGATGGTAAGGATTAGGGCTGTCACGATTGATCGATGCATCGATACCACTATCGATAGTTGGAGATATCCATAGTTTTTTCGACCATCGCGATGCATCGGCAAAGTACTTTAAAGGGGAAATGTCCCATTGGATTGAGGCGAGTACAGTACAATACTGTACAGTCCGGGCGGGGAAAGGAAGAAGCGCGTGACCCGCATGGGCTTGTGATTTATTATCGCAATCAAATTCCGGAAATGCTGGGACTGACTATAAGAAAGACGGGAAGGGGAAAAAAAGTCAGATCAGAGACAGGAAGTGGGAAAAGAGACAATTTTTTTTTCTCTTCTGTTTCTGTCTTCGGCTCGATCTCATCAGGTGCATGCTGCGGAAGTGGACTGTTCTTATATTCCCTTGATTTCGAAACCTATATTGGTTAATCCCCTCTCTATATTCCTATCACTTTAGTATGCAGGCTTAACTTTCTTAATTTTTAACTTGCCCTGGGGCATTTATCTCTATTTAAGGTGAACTCAAAGTGAATTTTTTAAATGGACGTTGCTCATTCTAGGGCTGTACCGATGTTTCGGCAACCGACGGTATGGCACCATGAGCAGGTTTCCTATCTGGCGGTGCCGATGTCCAAAGACATTGTAGAAAAAAAATTACGTGAACGGGGGCTTGGCAGCTGATTCTCAACGGCAATAGGAAAAAATTAGGGCTGTCCTGATGCATCCATCGATGAATGGATGTCCTCATCGATAGTTGGAAGCATGGTAGGTTTCATTACTCTTTGCAAAGGTCACACATTCTCCCTGCACCCCCTATCACAAGCGTGAGATAATAGAAGCCGGATAGAGGTCCGCGGTCCGATCGCGGCGAGAAAAGATGAAATCCTCCGGCCCCCCCCCCCCCCCCCCCCCCCGCCACCACCACCCCCAAAAAAAAAAAAACCCCCCCCCCCCCCCCCCCCCCCCCCCGATGCATCGATACACTATCGGTAGTTCAGGAGGTCGATGCATCGATGTTTTGAAAACTGCTATCGTGACAGCAGTTGACTAGTGACCCTAGTAAGGATCTATCGAAATCCTCCTTTCCCTGGATATGAGGAGCAGGTTTCATGAATCGAAAGAGAATGAAAGAAAAGGTCAGGATTCGATAATGAAGGTCAACGAGAAAGGGTGATGGGGCATGACACCAGCACATATTTTCTTGCAGCACATGCCACTTTTTTTTCCATGTGACCATCGTGCAATTCATTAAGCATAGATGTGAGTAAAAATGAACTGATATAGAGATCTGGTTGCCGAGCCCATCAGCGAGTTATCTGAGGCAAGGATTCGACAGCCCAATTCTACAGAAAACGAAAGAGAATGAAAGAAAAGGTCAGGATTCGATAATGAAGGTCAACGAGAAAGGGTGATGGGGCATGACACCAGCACATATTTTCTTGCAGCACATGCCACTTTTTTTTCCATGTGACCATCGTGCCATGTGACCATCATCCATGTGACCATCATCCATGTGAGGTACACTGGTAGCACGTTAAGTAATTCGTATCTACACTCATTTTTACTTGACTATATCTCTAGACCAACGGCTCGGGTAGTCGCTCAATAGACTCCGTTCCTAAGCTGTCGGGTTAAGATGTCTTTCAAGAAAATGGGAAATATTTTCCAATCCTGCATATAAACCCTTGGTGTCCGGGAGCCCTTGCGATGAACAGCCTTCTATTTCTCCCAAACGCTTCCCGTTTTTAGGCAAACGGGACGCTAGTTTTTGGATCTACGTGGTTTTGGTTCTACGTGCACCAGTGGCGTGCCCAAGGGGAAATTATGGGGGTCATAACCCCCCCTTGGGATTTTCCGGGCACGCTACTGTATGTGACATTTCCCCACGAGAAAAGCGAAAGGGCAAATCGCAATTCTTGCAACTCGTAATTTTTATTATTTTTATCTCGAAATTATTGCAGATATCGAGATAATAAAAAAAGACACCAAACTTCAACCCTTGGATAGAAGCATCACATAATTTTTCGAAAAAAATCGAATGCTGATCTTACAGACTGGTATGAAATGGAGCCACCGGGATTAAATTCTGAACCCAAAAGATTAAACTAATAAAATATCCTATACATGCTATTTCTCAATAAAATTGATATTTGTAATTTCCTTGATTATTGTAATTAATAAATATGATTGAGTTATCCGATTATAGGCTTAACCCCGTCGAAGACAAGTGTATGGTTCAGAGAGTGGGTATGAATCATACACTCCATGGTATGAATCCAATCTTCCCTGTACTTGTCAGCATGGCGGCTGCCAGTCTTAGTGTTTATTGTTGATCATGAACTGCTCGATGTGAAAACCTCTGTCCCACGCGTCTTACGCCTTGTTAGCATTTTTCCTCTTGTCACGTGACAGAAAACCGAGTGAACACCAAAGCATTGACCTATTTCGGAGGCAATGGCAGATGAATCCACCTGCTTGATAAAACTCGAAGCCGTTCGAGATATAAGGTGAGTTTTTCCTTTTCCCTTTTATGACGCAGGCTTCAGACGAAGCCTAGCAGCTAGCCCTCTCGTTTAACTGCTCCATGGATTGCAGTTCTTCGCATGGTTGCTCCATGTCATTCCGTACATCTTCATTCGTCGCTGAAACTGATTATCTAAAGGCAAACTGTTAGGCTGTACCATTGCTAGTCCGATTCTGCTGGTTAACCCACCATACAGAAAGTTTCCCGATCAACTACCTGCGCCGGGAGTCGCCTGGTCTGCCGTTAGTGGACATTGTTATGTCTTGTACACACCCCCCTTACGTGAGGAGAACTAAGGAGTACGTTTTTGAACGAAGGAAGTGCAATGCCAGATGTCTAAGGCCTGAAAATATATAAAAGGCATCTGGGAAAAACTGGGAAATCTGGAAAGTTTGCTTATTTTGAGGTCACATCTGAAATTCATGCATCACCATGCCTTATGCATTTCTGAGAGTCTCAGTTGTCACTCTCTTCCTGTAATGGGTACCACCATTTACTATTGACAGTCTGGTTTCAAGGAAAATATGCAGCTTTGCTCATTTATCAGAGGAGCAAGAATTTGTCATTTTTTCAGAGTGAAGTATGATTATTGCATATTGTTCATCTTTCACCAAAGACCTGAGACTGAGACTAGCCCACACCTCAATTCTCATTTTACAGTCCAGAAAAGGTTAAGTTCTTGATTCAAAATGTCAAATTTGCATATTTACTCTTGTCTTATCATCAACAATATGCTATTGATATACAGTTATTTTCTACAATGTTCATTGCATGAAAATTTGGTATAGGGCAAAGTAGAGCAAGCTTTCAGATGATTTAACAGGAGCCAAAATTGGAGTCTGTAGTCAAGGGGCTGTTTCAAATCTCCAAATGCTCAAAATTATAACCCTTTTGGATGAAGTAGTTTATATTCAGATCAGGCAAAGTATTAAACTTTAGATAAATTGAAAATTTTTTCCTTTTCATGGAATCAATCCTTTAAGAACCAAACTTTTCTCCATATGATAAAATGGGGAAAAGCTTGGTTCTTAGAGGTAAGAGTTCTGAGATGTCATATCAGTTGGCAAAAATACCAGACCAGTAATAACTGTAAAAATTTTGATATTTTTAGGGGAAAGACACAGGCACTGGAGAGAGTGAGGGGTCAGCTGCTAAAAGATGTGGAAAAAGCTGAAAACGAGGAGCGGGCCCTAGCAGAGTTCCGTCAGGAAATGGAAGAATTGCTTCAGGAGAAGATGGCTCATGTTGAAGAACTCCGTCAAATCCATGCTGACATCAATGCTGTGAGTGCTTAATTTTGAACCTTTCCCTTCCTCTTTGTCACACCAAGGACATGCTGTAGGTGATAAGTTTGGGATTGATAGCTGGAGACAGTGATCAAACAGGCAGAAGCGAGCCGTGAGTCAGCTTACAAGAGTGCTCGCTGTCTTCTGGAGGAATACCGCCCATTAAAAACAGAGATTGATCGGCGGCGTCAGGAACTCCTTGGACTTAGTCGTCTTCCTGATCTCAATGAAAATGAGCGCCATATCTCCATTGAGTATGTTTCTTCTTTGGTCTTTGATGTGTGATGTAATCAATCAACATTTTGCTCTTCAAAGCCAAAGGCATATTACCCTCAAGTATTTCATGAGCAGAAATACTGGAATCATTTCTGCCTACTCAAATGCTCTATCAATGGTGAAAACCTATTTCTCTAAGCTAGTAGATATGATATGTGATTCATATGCATATCCAGTCATTGATATTTCATCAGGATAGGAAACAATTGGGAAAATGAAAATGATTGATGTCTTCCAAGAAAAAAATAATGTTGTAAAAGGATATAGGCCTCTACAAGTTGCATGAGGAGAAATGTATAATCAATATATATATTGACAAGCCTGTTCTGTGGTCATCATCATAATGGTTCATGTAGGTCTCTGGAGAAAATAGCATGTGCAGGTGAGATGGGTTGGGGAATGGGAGGGTTGGGCCCAGTTGGTGGACATTTGGATCAAGGTCCACCCCCAGCTGCTCATCAGCAGGCTGCTATTCTCTCCATGTTTCGACCACGACCACCTTCTCCTGCATCTACCAACAATCCTCCTTCTGCACCTGCACCATCTCCCTTTAGGTGAGAGTCGTCTCAAGTTCCACTGATCACCATCATGCTTCCTTTGTTTTTAATTTGCCTCAGTATACAGATTGATAAAACATGAGGGTGCAACACAATATGCACCCATTGACACCCTTTGATGTAAACTATTACCAAGAAGTTCCCAGAACTTTATAGATAACAATCCTCAAACTGGTCTGGACTAACATGGCATACTTCTGGTATTCATGACTCAGATAAGAATTAGGAAATGAGAACTGAAACAGTAGTGTTTCCTTTCCTTTGTAGTCATGGGATACAAAACTTACACCAGACCAATTAAGGACAATTGATTTAAACTCCTTGATTGATAATATAGCAGTATTAGGGCAGGCCAATATATTCAAATGGAGGTAGTTAACAGAATATTGATGCAGCACTGACTAGGTTTTAAAGTTCTCTTGTAATTTTTGCTATCAAACATCTTGCTAATTGCAAATATCCTCTGTGGCATTGCTTTTCGGATGACTTGAGACATTAGATGCATAATTGCCTTCCCACCTGTTAGAAATGTACCAGAGGTGTCACAACCCAAGGACAACCAAAATAACCTGCCTGTTTGTTAAATTTGTAGAGAAATACTTGAATCACATGCAGTAACAAAAACATGATTAAAAATTAGTATATTCAGTGTAGAAGATGCTTCCAAAAAGTTCCAGTTAGTAATATTATTGGATACTAGAACGGCTGCATCATTCAGCATTAGCTCATATTTCAGAATTGTCTCTATACAAGTCACCTCCTAGATTGTATCTTTGGACCCACTTTTAGGAAGAAAAAATTTTTTATTTTGAATATGTTCACCATACTGGGAAATCACTGAACCCTTAACAGCCTCAATGGGAAATAATTGTCCCCATAAGTTTGTCAACAGACAGAAGTGGCTGGGGACATATTGACATACAGTTAAGAAAAAATCTACCAATTCAATGTGCATGTCCACTGTTTTCTTCATCTGTGGATACGTAAAGCAGATCACAAGCCTTTGGTTTTATTTACTAAGATGAGCTGCTTTCACCTGGTGTCTGAAATGGGGAAATCAACATTAAATAATTGTATCCAAAATATCACCTAATCAGCATTAAAATATAGGGTACAATACAATGCATTACTCTTGCCTTTGATGCTTGCACCTTCTAAAGTAGTAAAACTCCATGGATTTCAGGTATTTTTAATTGATGTCATTTTACCTCCTTTTTTTTTTTACATGACTACCAATTTTTTGTTTGTAACATCAAATAAATATCTACCTTCCCTCGAAGAATCCTTGAATAACTGCAAAATGTTCTATACCTATTTCAGCAGATTTTATAAAGTTTTTATTTTTGTGTTATATGACATAAGGAGCACTGAGTGACAATTTACTATGTGTCACATGATGTACCTTCACCAACCCAAAATATGCCACCATAACTAAGGTGTTTTCTGGAAAAGGGGCATATATGCAATTTGAGATAAATGGCAAAAACTTCCCATAGGTAATCTGCAGCCAGTCAAATGGTATCTTAAACCTTTTTCAAATCAAACTTGGAATTTTAACAAATTTCTTTATCTCACATTGCTTGGATGCAGGAAGAAAGAGTTTTTTCTTGTACACCCTTTTTCCATATCCACACTGCTGGAAATTTTTTCCGGTTAAAAATAATAATTTACTAATAATATTAACACATATACAGATTTCAAATCAGCTCTTCCTCAAAGAATGGTAATAAAAATGTGAATATTCTGGACAAGTTTCATTCACCAATTACTTATCAGTGATCCAATTTTAATTTATTCATCATCTGAATCTCCCAACTGTTTCACGGAAATCGGCAACTTCTCACATCCTTCCAGAGACTTGGATGACTGGGCCTCTTTCTTCCCCTTTCCTCTTGTCTGATTTCTTCCTTATTCTGTTTCAGTTCGAAAGAATGGAATTAATCCACCAAAATCGTTCAGCAATGCAGGTACTAATGGAATCTCCATGGAGGCTGCCATATTGAAATTGTCAGGCAGTTGGCCTGCCATATAGTGAAAGCATAGGAAAATCTGCTTCTCCTTTGTTGAATATGCATCTTAACTCCCTGCTGACTACCCTATCTCATGACAAGTCACCTAAAGCAACACATGGACATGGATATGGAAAAAGGATGTATGTGCACTCATGCTTTTTTTTCTAGAGAACTCAACTTTAAGTCCTATCTAGCCCAAGTGAAAAAATTTCAGGGTAACTCCTCCCTCCTCCCCCAAGGTGCTTTACCCAAAAGGCAGGGTTTTTTTCTGAAATCACCATTCCTAAATGTTTCAGCTTTCTATCATATTTGGGACATACTTATAATCCAGTCTCGTCATGAAAATCCATCTAGAAAAACTGTAATCTGTCCAAAAAAAAAAAAATTTTTCTTAGAGAGAGTGTCGGGCAGTGGGGAGTACCTTTTTTGACAATTGAAACAAATATTTCATTCCATGAAATTTCATTGTATAAAAATGTCATGAAGCTCCAAAAACTGCTTTTAATACTTTTCATTCTAGCTATCTTATCAGCAAGTTTCTCCGTAATAAAAGTTTGGAAAAACATTACCCCCCTAAAATTGCCTCTCGAAGGATTGTCTCCCAAAATAGGATTTTCCTTTGTCAACACTCCCAACAGCTACTTGGGTTCCAAGTTTCAACTTTCCATGTCAGCCTGATTGGCTGCCACAAAAAAAATTTACTTAAAAATATCCCCAAAAAATGTGCTCCAAATGGGTGTATCTCAAAAGTAGGATTTTTTCTGAACTCAGCGCTCCAAGTCATACATTAGGTTTTAGCTTTTTGTCATATCTAAAACATGGTTAAAATTACTGTGAGTCTCCTAATCAATCACAATTATCTTTATCTACAGGGTAGACATGAAGTTTTTTTTACTCAATAATCAATGACAACTATGGGTGGTGACCCAGGGTGAGGGTCATTGCTAATATCTGACCATATCAAAATTTGCAAAAACCATTCACATGTGCTTGTAAGGCAAGGTGAGGACTTCTGAAGACATTTTTCATTTCACCATGACACTGGTTTGTAGGTCAGTCCTATTTATAGTAATACATATAATGGCCTATGTTTGTCTTCCTGTCTGTCCACTGGAGGCCTGTATGGGTAGACTTTTCTGAACCTCAACCACTAAACAAGCTTTATGGACCTGTCTGCAGCCTGCTTAGACACTTATTTCAGAATTTGTATTTGATGAAGAATAGGGGATGATTTTTTAGTTCTGCACAAGCAGCTCCATTGGGAACCAAGTTTCCAGCTGGGAGCAGGGAAATATTTCATCAGATACTTTGAGTTCTGAAGCTTAGAGGTCTAAGTGGGCTGCAAGCCAGCCTGTGAAGCTTGATCAGTTGGTGATTGAGTTTTGGGTCAGGTTCAGAAAAATTCCCTGGAAGAGTTGGATTAAGCAGGAAAAAGTTTTTGCTTAATGTTCAGTTCATCTGCAAGTGAAACTGCATCCTTGGAAAAAGAATTTTTTTTTCTTGACATCAGAGGAAAAATGGGATCATTTAGAGCAATGCTGGATCTGTTTTGAAGAATGAGGCTTTGTCTAATGACCAGTAAAGTCATACTCCTCATCCTATAAACAGACAAGGTTGTCACATGCAGTAGGGAATATCATGGTCATCAACTAACCAGAGTGATGTGAAGTTGTTGAATGCACAAGATACTTCCAAAACTTGGCCATAAACTGTATTCAACTCTAGTAATGAGTGGTTATTGCATGCTGCTTTCATTAAGTAGCTTCTAGTGCAGTCCCTGATGATAGAGGGAATGCTTGTTTTTTCTTCAGGCAACAACCTCCTCCAATGAAGGCATGTTTATCGTGTCACCAGCAGATTCACCGCAATGCACCAATTTGCCCATTGTGCAAGGCTAAAAGTCGAAGCCGCAATCCCAAGAAGCCAAAGAGGAAAGAATCATCTACTCCATTACCGCCTTCACAGTAGCAGGACTCATTTCTGTATTTCATTCTTTTAAGTACAAATACAGTATGTACAGTGTAATAGTACAATGTAAAGTTGTGATTTGTGAATCTTGTAGCACATATGTTTGAAACTCATGAAAGATCTGGGTAGGATGTGTTAGTTGTTCACATCTCAGTTTAGAAGAATCATGTTGGTCATGAGTTTCACCTGTTGGAACTGAAGTGATTTTGTACAATATTTATGACTATGTTAAATGGCTAAGTTCTTTCCTATATAGTGACAGATTTCAAAAGTATGTGAATCTGAAACAAAAGACCTTGATTTATTGATGCCAATTATTGCAAGAAAGCTACAGTCCTACCCAAAATGCCTGTCATATGAGGTGTTTTTTGGAATTCATAAAACATGTATGAATGACTGAGTGGAAGGTGATGTGAGAAATTGAGTATGTAACTATCGTGTATGTATAGTGGTTGATAATAAAGGTGCCAAAATAAATACCTGGAATTTATTTTTTTGCAAAGTGGCATGGAATTCATGTATGAAAAAAGACTAATTACTGACTGTTGCATCCACTGTATGACACCCATCAAGAATGAGAAAACGAAGTGTCTACAGTCATATATCACAATATTATGTAGTTGGTGTTTATGAAGTCATTCAGAAACAGAGCAAGAATTGAACCAAATGGGAAAAATAATCAACAAAAAAAATATCCTGTGGTGGATGATTACACAAGAGGATAACTGGCTTGAGATGCCACACCACAATGATTGTCATGATTGCGAGCCATCTTCACATAGCCTCCATCACCCCAGCTGGTTCCCCATGAATTCTTCACCAGCCAGTATGCTTTCCCAGTCTCTGCATCCACATCATAGCCAACAACAAGGACCCCATGATCCAGGTTTTGGCTGGAGCATTGAGGCTCAATGTAAACACCTGATGATAACAAATAAGAATGCAAATGAGCAAATGCAGTCATTTAGAACCGAGAAAGAGGACAAGGAACAAAGAAATCAGCAATTAATGGTGTTTATCTTAGCTGGATGCAGTATGGAGAATTTCTGATGATGCAGATCAAAAGAGATAGCAGCAACGAAGTCAACCAATCAGTTGTTTGTAGCAGCACTAAAAGTATATCTTATGGATTATATTGAATTTTAATAAAATTTGCAACCTTCTCCAATAGATTCAAGCATGTTGAAATGCTCAGAACAAACTGCAAGTTGAGTTAAACAATATAACATGCCCACTCTTCATCCTATAATTGTTCTCCCTGAATCTTACATGCATGCATACTTGACTCAGAATGGGTCCTGGGCCACTTCACTTTCCTCCTTACAATATGAAAATGCAGGACATAGGGAGAAGACAAAGGACTATGTGTGCAAGCCTCAACTCAGGTGCTTGTAGTACTTGAGTAACAAACTTTAATTTGTATTCTTAGTAGCATAGGGTAAAGCCATCAATGTTCGGACAGTTAAGCTTGCCCATCCTCATCATTCGCTTGTCCTATTCTCAACGGTACAAGCTGGAAGAGTCATTTTTTGCTCCTGGGAGCACGACATAGTGAGGTAAGAGTGCAATTCTTTTAATTCTGCACCTATTCTGATCGTGTTGATATATTAGCCTTGTTTTGACTAGAAGAAATTCCCAGGCCTAGGTTTTCCTGGGAAATGTTTCATTAGCTGTCTCATTAGATGTCTAACCCTTTAACCCCTAAAACAAGGCAATTTTTTTGTAGAACATTTCATAAGAATTTTCTGACACCTATTTGAGCAAAAACGGTCAAGAATAAATGAACTTACGGCAATCCTCGTGGACACAACTTGTTCGCGCCGCTGCTCTCAATTCTTAGCTGCCTGATTGCATGTGCTAATGTGTGCTATTTGCGTGTACCGTCTCTCTGAGTTGAGAGGCACGGAATACGAATTTGAAAGACTGAACAACGGAGATTCCCGGCGGAATTTCGAGATGGGAAATGTCTAAGTCTATCGGTGATGATTGATCGACAAAGTTTTTTAAAAGCGCGAATCGATGCGATATGACATGCCGAAACTTCGTTATTCGGGAGTCACTTCATGGGCCTTATCTGAATCCGCTGATGAATCTGGCCTTGGCCATGTTGTATTGCTTGTGTCCACCTGAGCCTGAGCCTTCTCTTATTATAGGAGGATGAATTTTTGGTTTCATTTTGTATTTTTGCTAAGGATTTAAGCCTTGTCTGAAGGGCATTCATGTGGATTGTCTGCAGTATGGAGAGGCTGGTTACTGTGGCAAGCACTTCTATTTAGTGGGCCTCCTTTCCTGAAAAGAAAGAGACCACTTATGGTCCCATACTGTCCGTCTGTGTGTCACACTTTGGTTGTCCGATGATAACTAAAAAAAAAATATGGGCCTGATCAATGCGAAAATTGGCAAGTGGATGGATACAAACAAGATACAGGCTGAGTTTGTTTTGTGGCGAATTTGCACAAAAATTGGCAATTTTTTTGCAAATCTTGGATCTGAAATTTGGTCACAGAGGCGAAGCCACGAGTACCCGCGAGCTCTTCAGTTTTTGGACCACAATGCTCATGCGCGTACAACCCAGGCTTTGGGCACGGTGCTGTGTCAGCAACCAGAGCTGTCAGTTCACTACCAACCTTTGTGGTGGATGGATTCAACCACGCACTGCTCTCTGTCCTACCGTCATCGTTTCATGGTCACCGTTTGTCCATATTTACCAAATATAAATGAGAAATTAGGTCTTTGACAGACGAAGACCGGAAAGTGATGGCATTTTGCTAAATTCACAAAATGGGAGGGTTTCCTTAACTAGAGGAGGCCCACTACCAGACTGGGCTAGCCCAGCTTATTGTTTCTACAGGCTTTGAAAAGTTGGGCATTAGTGCTGTAATTATTTGGGCACATTCCTCCAAATCAGCTTGACATATTGTCAGAGGGCAATCTGTGGATCCATTTGTCCTGCCACGCACATGAGGATTTCAGTAACCGACTTGACGATACCCTGACGATTCTTAAAAACTTGTTCCCTGAAGATTTGGCACTTATTTGTCAACTTCCAGAGGCAAAGGCCTACAAATCATAATTTTCTAAGTGTCTTAGGAGAACAGCCACTGGGGGTACCTATAAATTTATATGTTGTGGGGCCGAGAGGAAAGATAGATGTATATTTGGTATGATTTACAGGCTGCTGTCTCATCTGAAAGTTGACAAATAAATGCAAAATCTCAGTGCATTTTCTTTGCACCACCAAGTATACACAGGGTGGGCCAAAAAAAAGGCAAAGTTATCATTTTTGGTAAGCTGTCAATCTGATTGCATGCAACTGATTTTGATTACATTTGGTATACACATAGGGTGACTCAATTAGAGTTTGTGTGCCAAAGTTTCAAATAAAAATTTAAAAAATGTCAACTGGCATTTAATTTACATTTGATCACAAAAAGAGAAGTGTTCATTTTTTCTTTCAGCTTTAAAATTCTCACAACTGACAGAAACAAGCAAGCAAACAGAAGAAAAACAGATGCACAAATGCCAAACACGAAAGCACACAATTTGGTTAAGGGATGTACATTTCAACTGAAAAGGTGCTCAATGTGCCCTCCATTCTGTTAGAACACAAGCCTGTAGTCTGGGACACCACAGATCAATGGCTCTGTCAAACCTTTGAGGCAGTGCCCCCAATCTTCCATTGTAGCATCATGCAGGGATGGAAGGCCAATGAATTCAGACCTCCATTTCATCCCCACCTCAGAGTTATATCAATATTTTCGACAGCACATTTTGTCATTGGTCATCAGAAAATAATTACAACTCCTGTAATTTTGAAACCAGATGGCTGAAATTTGGTACACTATCTCCAATTGTGTTACCCTATAAGTCTACCAATTTTTAATCAAAATTGACAGCCTACAAAGAGATTGACAACTCTTCAAAAATGATAGCTTTGTTTTTTTTTTGGCCCACCCTGTAGTTATTTGGATGGACTGCTTAGGCAAGTTTTCCAAAAATGTTTCACTTTAGGTCTAGTTCCAAGGAGTAAGTTCACTCACCTTTGGAATAAAATTGGAAAGATTCATGTGAGGCATCAATGGCAATGGAAACAGGCCCAATGGTGGCAACAGTTTTCTGTAGTGCCTTCTCATCCCCTTGTGGCAAGTCTACATATCCTGTGTCATCTGCTCCTCGTGTTGAGGGATTGTAGCGACATACATCATCCTGGAAGGGAGACCCATAACCATACAGAGTACAGAAGAAAAAAAGCCCCAAGACAGTTGCTATATCTCTTGACAGCTTCAATCAAACCTTATCAAACTTAGTGAAAATGCAGGTCAACACTGTCTTCTTTCTTGCATGTTTGAGAAATGGGTCAATGGATGTGTTACTTTAATTAAAACTCAGTATTCTGCATGAAGTATGAAATTTAAAATACATTCCTTTAGTGAAGGTGTATGACAACATTGCACCAAGAAAGCTGAAACATGGAGTCATTTGGAATGCAGCAGCTGCTACAAAGGCTAGTTTGATCCTGTGTTGTCATTTTTACGTTAGGGTCAAATACATATGTAGGCACGAGACACTAAAATGTTCAATTAGACTGTCTTATGCAGCATGTTTTACAATTAAAAAATTCAAGAATCAAGAATTTTGCAGTAATTTTCCATGAACAAGAACTTCTGTCCCATTTTGAATTTCACACCAATCACAGATTACTGATTCCAATTGAATTATGAAAATTTTTACAAAGTTTATCAACCTGAAAATTAAAAAAAATATTAATACACATAAAATGTTTTGAGATTTGATTCAGGCAGACCTAAGATACATTACTTAAGTCATTCATTTTAGGCCCAACAGGGGTCACTCAGAAAGTTTTGAGATGCATAAAAAGAAATTGATGAAATATCATTTCAGCATTTACAACTTTTCGAAGTATTCCACTCCATGAATCTGCACATTTCATCCTATAAAACCATCTCTCAAAGTTTCTTTGCCAGTTCTCCTTTAGCATCTCAGAAACAGCTTCCTCATAGGCAATGACAGCATCTTCTGGACTTGTGAACTACTTCCCTCACAATGAATCTTTGACTTGAGAAACAGGTGACCAGGCAAATAAGAGTTCCTTTCAGGTAGGCCACACTCCTTGCTGTTGTGTGGAGTGGCTGGAGGAATTGTGGTGATGCAAGGGGAGGCCCCAGAGCCCAATAAATGGTCTATTTTCTCACACTTTGTGGAAAACCTTTTAGCAAGCAGAAAGTTGTTTACTACTCAACATTCACTGTTCCTCTGTCACCAAAGAATGAGACAAACATCTTCCCATTCTTCCCCTTTTCATCTTGGTGTGCCTGTCATATTCATAGATTATAGGAACTGCAGACTGCCTCTTTGTTTGGAGACAGAGACTGCAAAGACAGGGAAAGAGTAAGGATGTGGGGATGGATTACAGGGTCAGGAACAAACATACCAAGGGAGTGGAGTCAGATATTTAATGTAAATAAACTGTATAGGAGGAAGCCAGGTGCTTCAAGCAGAGCACCCTATAATCAAACAGAAATGAACATGATCTCTCCTAATCTGCTCCCTGAATCTCATTTCATAAATGATCACAGAAGCTTGGACATGCAACTAATACATAGTACCATTCATCATTCTATTTGGTTATAATACTCGGTTCACAAGTATGACTGGCCACAAGAATCTAATTGCTTCATTGGGTATGAAGAAGAAATAGAGACTCTCACCTCTCCTTCATATGGATAACTTGTCTCAGTATCAATCCCACGATTATCTTTGATGTACTGGAATGCCTGATCCATGAGTCCACCATTGCATCCATCATTGCCATACTTGGTAGAGCAGTCAATAAGGTTCTGTTCACTGAGAGAAACCAGCTTCCCAGACTTCCGGAAATTCTGCCCCTCCAATGCTCCAGTCTGCCAAAGACCATTCATCAAGGAATATGACACCACAACTCCATGACCAATGTGTTGTAGCGTCAGTACTACACTACTCAAAAATGTTTACTCTTACTGCACAGCAAATAAAACTTTTTGCTCCATGCTTATTTCCAGCTCTTTCTCATTGAACAGCCTTTGCCTTGACTTTGAGACCTTGCCTGTACAATATAGACATCTTATAGAAAAAGTAAATAAAAACAAATGAAACCTAAATGCTAAAATATACTCTTACAACCATATTCACTTGCAGTACTTAACCCATCTTAGTACCACTGGCCAATATTTTGGTCATAAAATATTCTTGCTGCTGGTTCTTGACAGGACTGAAGGGGGGCAACAAGGGGTATATTTACTAAAATGCTACATTTTCAGTAAAAAGAAACAAGGGAATTTTCAAGCATCCCTCATTGGAAAGCATGGTCTAGGAGGGTTAAGGAAAGATTCCAGTCATTACATGCATACATACATGTTATGTGGAAGGGGCTAAAAATGTTCCTTAGCGTAAAAGAATGCTTCAGTGAATTAAAGTCATAACTAACAGCCACACAGATGACATTCTCCATAAGGTGTATACTACAGGCTGGGTCAGTATAAAGTAAACATTGCACTTCAATAGCTTATTCACAAGGGGGCTCAGAATCTGTTGAGAAACAATAGATTTGAAGACAACTCTTTTTCTCCTGACAAAGGAGATCAAGTTGGTGTCTCTTTGTCTCCCTGTCACATCAGCAAAGAATGAGTTTATTGATGTTCACTATTTTGAACTGCAGTTGGCAATGGTGACAACTGCTCACTAGCCTTGTTAAAAAAATTATATACTGAGAAATAGCATCTTCCTCTTGAATGCTATTTGCAAGCAGATCTCTCAAATTACAGGAAAAGGTTCACTTGGTTTCATATTCACAAGACTGACCGAGACTGTCATGTCAATTCAGTTGAACGTATATAGAATGCGACTCAGCAATTAATTCTGAAGGAAATATGTTTCCCAAGGCCAAACATGAAATGGAAGTGGAAATGTTATCTACCTTCCACCCATGGCATAACTACTTAATTTATTCAGGTGTGTGATAACCAACTCTTTCATATCTGCAGCTAAGAACTCTACATTCCAGCCAATGTGAGGCTATTGTTTTTTGAGCATCCTGTCCCAATCCTTCTGGGTCTCTTTTTTTTTTTCTTGCTTGCATTTATTTTTCTTTTAATTTGCCCTCACAATTGATCAAGTTACTTATCAATGAATAGTAAAACTTGGTTCCCACCTAGAATTTACTTTTCAGAAGGAAAATGGAATAACCAGAAGTTTTACAAGCTATGTGGAGAGAGAAACTGCTTTACATGCACAGATCTCCTGTACATCCAAAATATTGCAACCTAATTGTAGTGATTTCAAGCAATCTTTGCCCCAGGCTACTTGCCCTCACAATTTCAATCTGCAATTTCAAATCTAGAACAAATAGCAATGTCTTCAAAGAACTGAAAACACCACTCCCATCATTGACATCAATAAGAGAAATTTAGAAGACCTGCCTACAGAGATGGGGGATGCATCAGATGCTTTTTTATGATTCCTAGAGAAAAGCAAGAAATGAGTGCTCACAGCACTGAAGGACCAGCATGAGCCACAGTGTCCCTGGTCCTTCACAGGAGTGACAGCACCGTTCTTTCGCCAATCCACTTGCTTTGGAAGTTCCACATGAAGTGGTTCAATCCAAGATGAAGCAAGGACCGGTCTTGATATGTTTGACAAAGCCACCTTTCCATTGAATCCATTCATTTTCTCCACAAACTCATGGTGCAGCTGTGAACAAAAAAGTACAAAATATAAACACATCAGCAGAAGTGTCTATTATGCATTTTCCAAGTCAATTGTGGTGATGGAGATATCACATATAAGAAAAAATTCAGAGGCCAGATTCAGTCAAAAATAGGGTTCATTCTAAAAATGGGCCACAGCTGCAATACAGGGAGGTCAAATTTTTGGTGACAGAAAAGATTTGGTAGAACCATCAGCATATCCATGGAGTGCCCTTCTGCTGATGTAAAGTCTGTATCAGAGAATCTCTCCAGGTCCAATTAGACAAAATATGAATTAATAGCATGACTCAAAAAACTGTTTTTATGAATTGTCATCCCATAAAACCTTTACAAAAACTGACAGCTCCATTTAAATGTCAAAAAAATGTCTGAGCAAGGTCCTGTTAGGTCACCAAGTAGGATTCATTCTGCCTGGTATAGTCTATCCAGTCCAACCTTTCCACACTTTTAACCCTTAAAGGAGTTGTTAAATGCCATCTGTTTTCATCTCTCCTGAGGGGAGGGGGTGATTTCCCTTTGACCCCTCTGCCTGACATTGGTAGGACACTCCTGGAGAGTGATGGGGGGGGGGGGGGGAAGGGGCAGGCATCACATGAATGATTTTAGAAATCTTGAGAAGATGCCTGACAAGTGCCAGGAACACCTAGGTCTGCCAATGATAGCCTTGAGCTCCTTTCTGATGTTTTGACAGGCTGATGACAGCACAAAATTAATGAGCTACCATAAAACAGGCAATGCTAGCATTGCAAAGTTGGACCAGATAGACTAAGTACATAAATTCACAAAACAGTATTCATTTTGAGCAGAGGATAATTTTTGCCTTTGATATAGTGCAAGAGATTTTCCAAGTAGACAAGTCAAAAAATCCAACCATAAAGTTACCGAAATGTCCAAAGCTAGATAGCCATGAGAGAAACTGGGAAGGTAGTGCAGGTCAGCCTCACATGCAACTCTAAGAAGATGAACCAGTTGCAGATGCATTACCATGCACTGGCTATATCATTAGTTGTTTCTAGTATGCATGTTGCAACATCACCACTGCCTGCAAGAACTGAACCCCACTCTTCGAAGGATATGCCCATAACTTGTCTGGAAGTGAGATTATAGCATAACTTTTGTGCATTAAGAAGAGTGCATTACAGCAAGACTTTTACAAGAGGAAAGAGGGAAGGGCTACTTTTTTCATGATCTCTAGCACTTTCATTTCCAAGTGAAACTTGGAGAACTACACAGGAGTGAGGATGGGTTAGGGACACTGGGGCATAGAGAGTTTCAAGTGAAGAACAGTACAAAATGCCTGCCACAAGAGGACACCAGTCATGCAACCCATTAGCAGCTTTGCAGTAGTCTTTTCAAATGTTGTACACACATGGAAACTTTTTTTCTATTCCTATCCCTATTCCCTAAATAATAAATCAAACTGCAAAGAATAAGAAAGGAATATGAGTGATGTGCATCACTGTTATGCAAGTTCATGCATCAGTAACAGTTGGCAATGCATGTGAAAACCATTTAAAGGCAATTCCAATTTGCCAACAGCACCAAGCCCCCCTTGCTACATTGCTGAAATATAGAATGAGGGCACCTACTGCCATGATTAAGGGGGAAAAAGGCAGAACAAATGGAAATTGCAACTTGACTCGATTACTTTCAGTCAGCAGCAAATGTTACTTGTAAGTTATTACCTTTTGGTCAAATCCTAGTAAATGTAACTGATTACTTCTTTGAAATAACTTGCAGTCTCTGCAAATACCAGATTAACTTTTCCATAATTTCTTTGTTGCTCTGTCAAGACTCCTGCAAAAGTTTTCACATAATGACAGACAAAATCCATTTAAAATTTTTTCTTAATAACTATTTCAAAGAACAATGTAAAGGGGGAAAAAAATGACTAGGCCAAATATTCATGATATTCAAAATATGGAAAGACTTTTTATGGAATGGAACACTGATCTCCATAGGAAAATTTGTATCTACCTAGTTGATAGGATTCATAATGATTCATAATGTAACTTTAACTCAATGAGCATCATCTTTTCTTTGCCTAAAGAAAAAAAACAGTTTGCCATATAAAAGATTAAGAACCAACCAAATCAGCATATTTGTTGAGGGCAACAGAGTAGGTCTTCCCTCCATGTGCAAAGAGCTGGTTGTGTTTGGCAACTTTGTGTCTGTTCTCCATGTAGATCTTCATGCGGAACTGTTCCTCTTCTCCACTCTCATACTTCTTACCATGCTCAAGCTGGGAAAAAAATAAAAAAGGCTTTCATTAAACCAAACAGCCAGCAACAAGCAATACATTTCAGAGTTAATTATAAAAATACTGAAACCAAACATTCTAGAGCAATTTCCCCAAGTATGATTCATAACTCAAAAGATGAAGTTTTATAACACAAATAGAAATACAAACCACTACATCAAAATCAAGATTGTTGTAAGAGATGAACCCTACAAAAAACATACAAAATTATCAATTACAGTTGACTCCGCTTAAGTATTTTAGGAAAACCAACCTCTTTCTTTTTTCGGAATAAGGGAGTGCGTGAGTGGGCTGAAAAGGGAGAGTACATGTACCATTACACCTCCAGGCTGATATGACATGGCCATTGGGAATGCTGCCAAATCAACCCAGCCTGCTAGCAGCCAAGACATGCCATAGGTTAAGAAACCAGAGGAAATCTCTTCATAGCCAACTCATGCTTTTCCTCATGAAAAATAATAATTATTAGATACCAACCAGTTAACTTGATGCTCACAGAAAATTTCAGCCATATAAACTCATTGATCCACTCATAACTTACAGGGCTGACCGTGAAATGAGGTTTTGGTAGATTGTGCTTTTCACTCATATTTTTTAACACGCATAAAGGCAGATGTATCTTAAGATCTGGACATGCTGGGAGATAAAAAAATAACTCAAACAACCCTAACTTTGTTCCACGAGTCATCTGATAGAGAGAAATGAGTGTTCCACATAATCACCTGGGGAAACTTTCCACAAAAACCAGTTTTTATCATATGCACAGCATATGAAGGAAACTCATTTTTCATGACAGGCAGGCCAGTCAAACCAGGGCAAAGCTAAGACCTTGCCTAGACCTATGCCATTACATGCTAACCAAGATTCAGCTTCACCCTTTGTGAACAAAACCAATATGAACAATGACTGGTGTATACTCATGATGAAACCAGTTCCTTGCACATACTGGAGATGGATAAGCCTGAGTCCAGATTACTCAACTCACCTTGAAAGTTTCCCACTCATCCAAGACAAGGTTGATGAAGGACACTCCAACAACAACATGAGCAAAGAATCCCAGGGCCAGAATAGCTCCAACATACATGTGCATTGTTCTTCCCCAAAAAAGGCACTTCTTCGGTCACAAAAAGAGCTCCCTGACCAGAGCACAATTCAATCAGTGGAACTCCAACAAGAATTTTAAAAATAATTACAATGGTGAATAAATTCGCATGCATAAAAAATCATCATTCCACATGTAAAGCCAAGAATGTCACAATATCATAAGTAGTGACTCAGCTGAAGACCATGCCTGTACCTAATAGTGACGCCTAAAGCAAGACCTAAAGGAGTTACTGCATATCGGTATGGGCTAGGCTATGTCTATCGCCAGGCCGATCAGGAACAGGAAGGTCTGGGAAAGGCCTAACGTAGGGAGCATTTGAATGGCCACGGAAACATTATGGCTCCAAAATACGCAATAAACTTTTGTCGCAGCACAGGCCTAGGCCAAGTTGCGTCACCCCTCTACAGCAGTTCATATTACTCATCAAAGCCTGACTGACACGATGCGTCGATCACATGTTGAAGATTAAGGGGGCTTGTCTGGCTCCGAGCCAAAGACAGGCCTCTGTCTGAAGCAAGTTCACTCGTTCGCCCGCTTTTGCCGGGTGGCGTCCACAGCGCTCAGCTCAAGAACCCGTTCCACAGATTTACAAGTTAAAAATATTGTGCCTACAGCAAGGGTCATGCTTTATTACTCAACCTCAACAGCAGGGCACGCTGGAAGGACTTCGTAAAGAAACACAACCTGGCAGGAACAGACCCCTGATCAAGAGGCGCGGGACCCGATGGATCCGTGGAAAACAGTGACCAGCTTACCCAACACAGACTATCTACTAAAATAGACATCTATACACAAAGTATATACAGGAGTTACAGAACCAGTCCAGAAACTTTCTTATCACTCCCCGTTGAAAATTGGAGCACCATGATTCTAAGAATTGAAATTACAACACAGACGCAGAGTTGGGAGCCGTTGAGAAAATGAGCGAAGGGAAACGAGCTTGTTTACATCAGCGTCGCGACTGAGGTTATGGGAGAGCCGATGGGAGGGAACCCGCTTTTAAACTATGGGGTCTCTAGGTCCGCGCTCTGGGATTATGTCCATTTAGTCTCGTATTCCAGGAAAAAAGATCACAAAAAAACATTGGTCTTGTATTTCCGGGGAAAAAAAAGCGGCAGATGAGCTTGACTCAGCTGAGAGGTCAAGTGAACACGTTGCAGCAAAAGAAATAAGACGTAAAGCATAATTTCTATATCCTCTTTATTCCTGAAATCCTGAGTTCATAACATTTGCGTTTTTTTTTCTTATTTAATACATATTCAATGAAGTTGAAAATAGAGTTTTCAAGAAATGTAGGCATACAAAACAAAGCAGACAAGCCACAAGCAATGAATTCAAAGAGACCCTTCAATGTGGTGCAGCTGATATTTGAAAAAGAATGCTCTGCATGGGAAAATCATTGGGACTAATGAGCGGATTTCAATTTTGAGATGAAAAATAACCCCAGACCCTGCTGAGCCCTTTCCGAGACCCCCATGTCCCCCCGCTCCCAGTTTGAGAACCACTTTCCTTGTTTTCATCCCATTCATCGCTGAAAACAAATGATTCATATTCCCCTTTGGGTAAACATGAGCCGCGTTCAAGCACGACCCAGCTTGCCTGGCAAGCTGGAAATTTCCCAGAAATTAATGGTGCCTGAACGGCACATCCCGCCCATGCGACCCGGGGTGCCGGGCAGAAACCGGACCAGCAAATTGGTGGGTTTTTTCTCGGGAGGCTGGGAAACTGGTTTTGCCTGAACACCCCCTTTCATACACAAGCGGGTCCGGCCTGCAGTTTGGAATTCCCTCCCACCAATGATGGAAGGTTTCACAAATCCAACATGGTGGCCGTCTGTAGTTGCCAGAGACATGGTAAATATAACTAGACTGGACAGGGCAGTCGAAGATCACGGGCCAAAAAAGAAATGCGATGAAATTCTACAGTGGTTTGGACTCCATTTTGGGCAATTGAGCTGCTACTCAGCCACTGAATGTTATAGACGGCGTGGTGGAATAAATATGTTACTCATTAAATCTATATAATAGCTAGCATTACACGATTGTATTATTACATATTACATATATTATTGAATTGCTATTTTCACAAACTACATTGCAATATATAACACACGGAAACATGAAAAAACGACCAACCTCAATGGCACCCTTCCTCATTCGGAAGTTTTCGGTCCAAACTTCTGGTCTCCAAGTGATATAACCATCCCACCACGTTTTTTCTCTTGAGCGTAGACTGAGCGATAAATCGGAGTGCGCGAATTGAAAGTGCAAGTAATGGCTGCTTGCAAATGAAATCGCTGTCAAGCAAAAAATATTAGCAAACATAGTCTCCGATTCCTCTTTATTCTCCTTCGATGCCTTAAATCATGCAAGGCTTCCTGGATCCGACTACGTCTCAAGCAAAGAAGGAAATTCAGAGCGAGAAGAGCGTTATGATGTATGACAGGCAGAGCACGTGGAAGTCGAGCAGGACGGGAATGACAACAGTCCTCCCCATTCCTGGGAATTTGCGCTCTGCGGCTAGGATTAAGACCTCGCCACCCCTCGGTTCATCATTCCCAGTATGCCCGGCAAGCTGGGATTTTCGTGTGCCTGAAAGGAGAAATATCAGGCATACCCCATCTTCCCTACACATGGATTCAGTCCCGTCGATATCAAGTAATCATTCCTCGTGGTTGCGAGACGGCTAGAATAGGCGTTTTTGCGTTTGTGGAACTCATTCTTGTGTGTGGGGGGGTTCTCTCTCTCTCTCTTTCAATTCCACGTTCAGAGATACGGAGATTCTGTGAACGATACCATACCATAACCATGTACGATACTAGAAATAAGCCCGAATACTGAAACTCCGATTTATTAACGACTCTTAAATCCACGGACTACCATGGAGACAAAAAAAGCTCATTTAATAAAAGACCCTCTTATCTCGCCTAAATGAGATTTCAGCATTCGGACCTTATTTGTCGGGGAGATTCCATTATTGAATACTTACTTAAGGCTTGCGAAATTAAATAATGTTGAGCGAGCGCGAGTGAGCATCCAGTCGAGTAGAGCTGTGTGATTCTCGAAAATGTAGAACATGGTGCTGAAAACTCGATACCCTCAGGTCCTGCGGTATTTCAGGAAAAACCAACTCTTCCAAGGAAAGAAGAGTGAGCGAAGCGGAGAGAACATATACCCTCACCTTTATGCGCTTTCCCGCCCCTAGCCAGTTCATGGTATGGGAGGGGGTCGCGACAGAAACACTTCCGTGCTCGGGAACCAGACGCTCCGACACCCTTGCGGCTGCATTCGGCTAGATTCCTTTGGCCTTGGCTTCGACGAGGGACCGATGGAACTTTACCTTCCTCTGCAAGATAACATGCCTATGCAGCTAATAATCCAATATTAACATTTCAGCTTCCATTGCACTTCTTCACTGAAGCAAAAGTAATAGCTATTTGAAAGTTGGAAGTCAACACAAGCCAGCATTCTCAACACATTCAAACCCGTGATCGGAGATTACCGATGTGAAAAATCTTCAGGGGTAGCCCGGAATCGGAAATCTCCAACGTGGTACGTGTCATCGTTAAACTTTTTTTAATACTGGATTTCTGAACGCTGTTCACGTGATCATGTTCTCAACGTGTTCTACATACTTGGGAGTGCATTCTAGTTACAAAAGTTAACTTCAACAAGCAGCTAATGATTAATTAATTTATTTGTAAACCCTTGATTTTTCAACATGGCTAGGCTGTAGGGGTTGTATTAAGAATACTTATACTGGGACTGAATGCGTTAACTATGCGTTGCATAGAGGTCACGGGAAGGTGAAAAGACGCAACAAATCTCATTTCTTTCATTGCCCAACCTCAATCATGTTCACAAGAAAAATATTTTCCGTGGATTTTTACTCCATAAAAGTATTAACCCAGTAGACAAATTTTTTTTAAGGGCTTTGTGTGACTGAGATGAAAGTACAACTACTACTGTTCGGGAGACTCAACCTGACGCCAACTTACGATTGCGAAGGCAATGCTAGCAGGCTAATGACTGTGTCTATTTATTTATGTTCAAGCAAACAGAGGATCACGTGGCTTGAGCTCATTCATTGGCAAATCACGAAAATAATGCAACGAGAACTATGAGCAAAGCACTTCTCAGTTTACGTGCTGAAACATGTTTCAGGGGAATTCGAGAAGCCCCTCGTGAAACGCCACCCAAGGACGCAAGGGAGCGAAATGAGATAGGCTCTTCCAAGAAATGCATGCGACAAATGAGTCAGCAGTTCTAGGAAGCACTCGAAAACCTACCCTCCCCCTGCCCATTCCACCCCTCGCACAGGGGAGGTGGGTGGTCGAGGGGGGAGGAGACCATACATGGTTGAAAGCCAACAGCGTGAATAGAAGTCGGGAAATCCCGAAGAGGCGGGAAAATGGGGAACCTATTGTTTCTCACGTTTTTTCTGGGGGTCGCGAGTTGTTTGCCTTCGTGATCCTGGACCCTAACAAGTTCGAGGATCCTCGAGGCAAGGGGGATGAGACCGATGAACGCTGGTTGCAATGCGCACAGGAAAATCCTATGGATTCGGATTGACAGTTTGGTTCCACTTCGTTATTTTAAAATATTGACGGCCATGTGACACACCGGCGTGCCAAAACAGCAGCAAGTGGCAGTCTTGGCGGTCAAAGTGTTAAAAATTCGGTTTGTACCTTCAAGGAATGACCATTCTTCTTCGGACTGGCTAAGTGCAGTTGACAAAGAGTTAGTGCGAATGGGATCACAATGCCATTTTGTGGCGTATCCACTCTGAAATAAATGCGAAGTGAAACTGAAGATGTACATTTAATCCGATTCCGCTTTACGATAGTTAAGGGATGACTCGGCTTGATAGAGAAAAACCTGTTTAACATTGAATGTAGGGAATGCCTCATTCATGCTGGACTAAAAAAATGTCGGCTAAGCTATGATGTTTATCATAACGCCGCAACTAGTCATGGTATGAGGAACTAGTGACGTATTCCCGGTCCAGTGGTTCAATAGTCAAAATAGTTAGGAAAGGGAAGTGTTTGAAGGTGAATGAAAAACATGGAATATGGAATTCGGAATAAAGGGAGAGGTGAACAATGGTGATAATTCCGCGCTCTCCGTATATACAGTATGAGCCTGGTGTGAGTGACTCATCGCCAAGAATTGGTAGCCTGAAGCAATATACGCAGCCTGCTCGCCTCCCTCCCCCTCTCCCTCCCCACCACCAATTCAACTTGGCCGACCTTTGTCTTCCCTCAGGCCATTATGAGAATCCCCCTCCAAGCAGATGGACCTTTTCAACCTCTACATTCCTCACTGCGCTATGCACGGTTGAGAAGCCAGGGACACAAGCAGCGCCAAAAATAACCTAAATCCTAGTCCTGACCAGTGTTGCCAAATCATAGGTTTTCCCTCTGATTTTACACGGTTTCTCTCTGTGGAGAAATGAATCACTTTGTTAATTAAAGAAACACTTTTTTTTTTGCAAAGGATACTTCCCTGGAATTCAGAAGCTAGTTTTTTTCTTCTAAAGTTTATAGCATGGTGGGGTGACCATATTTTTCCCAGCAAAAAGCGGGGCACCAGTAAATTGACTTCCGAGGTCAGTTTGCAGACCAAAAACCGAGACGCAAGAAGTCGGAAAAGAATGTCTTCATGTGTCACTGTCAATCCATGGAGAGGGAGGGCTGAGGGGCAGGAGGGAGAGGGTTATATATCACCTTTGGTAAATTAAACTGCATTCGTTTTTACAAATAAAAAAGAAGCCGCAAGAGATATTTGATAATATGCATGTGGGCATTTTTTCGTACTTTGCAGGTATGGGCGTTTATTCCGTGGGCATTTTTTATTGTGGGCGTTTTTACTGTGGGCATTATTTCCGTGGGCATTTTTTCAGCGGGGCGTTTTTTCGGGGCACCCTGAGCGAAGGAGCAACGGGGCACCTGTACTGTCTCCATAAAAACGGGACGTCTGGTCACCCTGTGGCATCGTGTCAGATTTCAGGATTGCTTAATGATAACGTGTCCATGAGGTTTTCTATCCCCCCGCTTATCTGGAGGGAGGAACTTGGAAAAATGTGGCAACATTGGGTTGGAAACCTGTATCGTGCCACAATACTTCCTCATTCCACTCACTGCAGAGTGCGGAAAGATTGAAAATCACAGTCATAATTTTCGTTGATGACTCAATCGTCATCGATTGATGACTCAATCGACTCAATCTGCTCCGGTCTCGGACAAAATGTCCGGGGTCATTTTTTCCGCGACCATTATGTCCTACACCCTTTTCCGAACCCTCTGTACAGTAGTTCCATGCAACCGGCCGTCCCCATTAAACGACGAAATCCAATTTTTGAGGAGGCTGAGAAAATGCTCCTTAGTCAAGAGAGGAGAATCTCTGTTTTTAACGCTAAGTAGCAAATCGCAGCGATGCGACAAACTGCAGTGAACAGATTAAGGCATTAATTTTTAAATTTTAAATAAGCATTTTCTCAGCCACCTTAAAATCGGATTTCATCGTTTCATGGGGACAGCCGGTTGCATGGAACTACAGGGGGTTCGGAAAAAACCACCTGGAAAAAAATACCCCCAGAATTGGCATAAACAATTCCTAGGGCAAAAATTAAATTCCTAGTTGCCTTCGCGTTATCGCTCATGTGGTAAAACGGCTGGAGAAAAATGAACAAGAACTTCTAAAGTCTAAAGCCATGGTGTCCAATACGTTCGCCACTCGTCACATTTTACAGTACTTTGTATTTTACTGTGTATCAGTCTTGATTGATGACGGTTTACAGCCTCAAACCTACTTTGAAAAGATTGCGCATTCTTTTTTATTAATAGTGCATATATGTTATTAATGTGGCGAATATGAATACCTGATGGTCACAAGTTTGGCGAGCATCGAAATCGTATTGGACACCAATGGTCTAAAGGATACATAGAAGTCCTTGAGGAAAAAAGTTTGCTGTGCTATCTGCTATCTTATGAACTCCAAAGAATCTGATTGTTTTTTTTTCTATTTTCCGGCCTCACCCGGCCTCACCCTTACCACAAGTGCAAGTTGCCTTACAGGCAGTATCTGTCAGCCATACTTCTGGCGTCTACTAGGGAGTTCACTTGGTGTTAACGCGTGCCATTTCGAATCGCTTTTCACCACATATTTTCACTGCTGCAGTCGAAACGCCAGATCGAAATAGATCCCATTCGCTCTCTATTTCAGAAATTTGGTGCAGTTTTGCTAGCTTCTTCCACGAGTTCCGGCTCCTTACCGTCCAGTGTTCGCATGTTCCCGATTTCCAAGGTCTGTTGACAAGGTCGTTTTCCCCTTCGTTCGGCTCCTGGTCTGCCCTTAGGGCATCGTCCCGGATATACGCTACGACCAGTGGCAGGCAGACCGATAGGTTTGATGTAGCACGACAGGGTCCGACGCACCTACAGGGTGGCTTTAAAAAAAAAAACCACAAAAAACATTGACTTCAACATGCTGCGAATCGGGCTGCAGTGCCTTGATTCGAATAAGCTTTTAGGCACAAGTGAAACAAATCTTTTGCACCAGATATAAAATTATGTTATGGTATCGCGGGTTTTTTATTTCATCAGAATGAAAATGGCCGCCTCCATTTGGAAAACTACTGCAAAAGCAGTACCCGGCTGTAGTTTGAGTTGGAGCAGCGACAGCTGAGTTTAATAACACATTTTATTTTCTGTATCAATGTTTTAAGATGTGTTTCTTCCTTTTCCCACATTATTTTTATACTAAAACAAAGCAATACTGAGCTACTCGCATGAAGACTTAGCGGTGATCGAGACCTTGCGATTTTAAAAGCGATGGGAATGATGAATGAATTTTCTGGTAAAACAAACTTTCAGGTTGATCCTCCCGACTCAACACGTGCATCTTGACTACTTCAGCATTCACTTCAGTTCTTTGGGTTCTGGGCCTTCCACTACCTTGTTTTCGAGTCGTTGATCTCGTCTCTTTCCAAAAACCCCACAACCGGTAATCATAAGCCGTCAGGTTTAACAGCAGTTGTTAAGGGAGGTCTAGGCTTTCGAATGATACAAAACTCATTTCCTTAAGAATAATGTACAAAACTTGGGGCGGGGTTTCCGGGACACCCTATATATAGACGATCGTGACTTGAGTGAGTGACTGACTGACGCTAATTCTAACCATGTTCTAGAGAAGCTAGAAATCTGAAACTTGGTACACAAGTACATATTGGGATGCAGAGTTCAGAAAAAAATCTGACTTCGGAGGTACATGCCCAGGGGGCACACATTTTTCACATTTGGGAGGGGGAGATATTTTCAAATATTTGTGCTTCTGTCAAGCGGAGAGACATGGAAAGCTGAAACCTGGTTGAAACATGGAAAGCTGAAACGTGCCTATTGAGACACCGAGTTCAGGAAAAATGTCAAGTTTGGGCCTGGGGGGCAGTTCCCAAGTGCGTACAACCATGATTCTTTTTCATCGAGAAGCACATTTTCACTGGCAATTGCCATCCAGGAATCAAAGTCGAAGGTCGCCTTTCAAACACCCCGTATGTACACGGGCTTCCGACTAGTTCCCAAATACGTGATATCGGTAGGATTGCCACCTTTGAAATTAGCAAAATATGGACATATGGTCTGAGGACATATGGAAATATGGAAAAATATATGAAGTATACTTGCATTTGTGGTTCTGCTGCAAATACCTACAGCCACCTTTAGCCAAAGTACCAATTGATGCTATAAGAGTGTGGCATACTATTTTGGCTCGAAGAAAACAGTGGTTTTAGCTGCTATTATTATTAACTAAAAAATCTTAACAAATTTAAAGTATGGATGAAGTAGTGTCCATATTAAGACAAGTTTGCAGTATGGACATTGCATCTGAAATATGAACTGTCCATACTAATTATGAACGGGTGGCAACCCTAGATATCGGCCATATTGAGTGAAAAACCAAATCTGATGTCAAAACTGCAATCCAGTCACTATTTAATAGCAGTTCAGTTTTAGTTTTAGTTAAGTTGCAGTTGGGAAATCCTGTTGGGATTTCTTTGTGATCAAGTCCACAAGAGCACAGAACCGAACTGAAACTGAACTGCTGTTTTGAAATCACCCCAAGTCGAATTGATATTTGAAAAAAAGGAATAATCTTGTGGTGTCATCTGTTTCCTTGTTTTGTCTTGTGACATGCAGAAGTGTAAAACGTTACAAGGAGTGATTTCCAATACTTTTTGAGATTCATCTTCTTCAATACTTACTCCCGCCTCTAAGATCCTGCGCACACCGCTGGTGTTGGCCTCGATGTAATATGCACTACCGCACTATGTATAAAATGCTGGGCAATGACTGTTGGTAGGATAGGATAGGATATGTATCATGCGTAAGAGGCTCAAGGTCCGTGATTTGTGCCCTGACTCTGAACCACCAGTTAATCCTTCTCCTCCCTGTAACGCCGGATAATACGTTTTTCCTAACCTTGCCAGATTCAATTCGGCCCCAGCGGTTACTCCAGGGATACATTATCTAGGTTTAGCCTTAATTCACCGCCGGGTTTCTTGAACGTCATAAATATTGAGATGGGAAGGCCAGCAGGGCTGGGTAACGAAATCGATTTCGTTTCGTTTCTAAGCAACCCCTATGTATTTCGTTTCTGTTTCTGTTAGGTTTCTGTTTCTATTCTGTTACAATTACGTTACCAATTTCGTTTCTTTTTATTTCTGGTCCTTTCCGTAATATTGAAAAATGAAGGTGCTGAGGATCACCAGCCAAATCTCAAAATGGGCTTGCTCAGGTGAAATCGCTGCCAATCGTTACACACCAGAAGTATGTCGTCGATAGAAGTCTCATACAGGCTTGAATGCAAGGAGCCCAGAACGAACCGAAGTCTGGAGAAAAGGAATTTGGGCTCTGGGGATGATCAAGACACAAACATTTTTCCTTTAGTCGAAAGAGACACCTGCCTTGTTTTTGTCACCATTCCGTCCATTATTCCTCTCACATCAGCAGTGAAGCCTGAAAAAATCTTCATCTGCAAATATTCCTGGAAGATGTCAGATACTGAGATCAGTTTTTCTTTTTCTTTTTTTTTTTCATTCAGCTCTTTCGCAGTTGCCATAGTAGCCTAGGTCCATTCGCCGTGGTCAGCCTGGGTCGGTGTGTCGTGTAACTGACTAGGACTGCTTTTTAACAGTCGTACTTGACTGATCCATTGTTAACAATAGAAGAGAGGCTGCAAGTGGCAGCATGAACAGAGTTCCTAGCCGTCGTCGCCCTATCCCGGTCGGCGAAACAACGGTCGTTGCCTCAACGTTGAGCAAGGATTGATTTTTTGACGCAGCAATTTTGGAAGCGTGCTTATAAGATTGTTTACATGCTACCACATTTTTTTAATGCGGCACAGTTCAGCATTTGCGCTCAAGTATGCTCATGAAAATACGCTGTCACACTGTTACAGCGTTCAACCATCAACGTCTTTGCCTCCTCATTTTCTCAGTATTGAATATTTTATGATAAGTAATAATGATCTCGTATCCTGAAATATTATTTTATACCTCTCAGCTTCATGGTAGTTGAGCAAATACTTCAATCCGTGGTTGATTCCATGGGAAGCTGGAACTTCCTTACAGGATTAAAATATTAGTTGTAATTGTAATAATGTACCACGTTCTGTCCAGCAACGATGTAAAGTGTCTGATATCATCTTTCGGGCAATCTCCCTCCTTTACTGGAGAAGAGACAGTTATAACCTGTAAAGCAGGGTTGCACATCCTCCTTTGGCACTGCCATCCCAGTAGATATGCCATCCCATTCAAGATTGTCCTGTTTCACCCGATATCCGGCCCGTGATGAGTACCCAACTGTCACTTTTTGGCCCTTGGGAAAAAACTGTGTGCATCCCTGCTCTGAAGCAAATTAAGAAGTTTCCTTCATCACCAGGATGTATAAAAAAAATTTTTTTTTAGAAAGTTAGGAGCTAAAGGTGTGGTGGACCGACACACGACTCTCGCCCCCCTTCCCAGCTCCTCCCCTCCACGTGAGACTACCATTTCTCACAACTCACCATCCGTAACCCAACGCCCTCATCATCTCCATCACCACCTCTCTCTCTCTCCTTAAAATGGGGAAAAAAAATCCAGACTCCCTCGCTTCTTCACATTCATCCCTGCGGCCACCTCCCCCCTTGCACAAGATTTTCTAATCTACTTGGCATGTACCTTCAAACTTCCCTTCGTGCACTCCCACTAACTCTCTGCCCTTACTTTCGCACGCGGACACCTGAAAGGGTCCTTCCGGCCAGCTGGATCCGCAAACGCCTTATGATCTTCGGGGCATCTGTACTTAACCCTTCCGATAGGATGTAAATATAATATCGACTTAAATAAAATCACACCTTACTGACTCACGAAGTAAAACGGCTAGGACCCAATAGATTTCATTCTTCTTCATTCAACCCGTAGTCGCAGACAGCCGATTTTCATGGCGCCTTCCTTTATGAGATTTCGCGCATTGGGGGAGTCTATTGACTTGACCAGGAGAAGCGGGAGAAGCGCGCTTGTTTTGGTTTTACGCATTCTGGTGATTCCGTTCTCTATGAACGAAATTCCATATTCAAGGGCGAGAACGTCTCAAATGACGCTCGTGTCTTCTTGGAGGTCCACGTCTCTGAATTTGCAAAGCACGAATTTGCACGAATTTGCAAAGCGGGGTCCTAGCTCGCGCAGGGAAGGCTTCTCCGCCAATCCCTGATTCGTGTCATTTGCTGGCGACTCGAGCAATGTCCGAAGGTTTCGCAAGGCTGAGGACAAAGCCTGCAGAGCGAGTTTGTTTGATGTCGAGCAACTGGACTTTAGGGAAGGCGCTCATAAAGGCGCGAACGAATGCTATCCTCTGTTGGTGTTTTGGGTGGAGGGAATTCATAAAAACGGGGTTTTGAAAAAGAGAGCTGCTAGTGGCTGTCTGAGGTTGAGTTGGGGGGACTGGTGAATTGCTACCGTACAGAGAGGAATTTGCAGGCGTGGACGGTTGGGTATGCGAATGGGAAGGGGAGAGACGGAGAGCAGCGTTCGGATTAGGAGCACTTTTGAGGGAGCGGATGGATTCGGAGGCGAAGGATGCAGGTTTGGAGTTGGCACGGGAAGATGGAGAGGATTGACGTTTCGGCCGAGGGGGTGTAGGCACAGGTGGTTGTGAAGAGGGGGAGGAGGGCGGGGACCGATTCTTCCTCTTACCAGGCGTTCTGTGCCTGGTGAGAGGGGGGGAAGATTTAGGGAGAGAGTCTGGTGAACAGAGAGAAGAGGCTAGAAGCAAGAAGAGAGAATGAGAACGGTCAACAGTGAGAGAATACCTTCAAAAAGACAGTTAAGAAATGGTAAGGATTGCCTTCCCAAAGACAATTTCGTGCTGCCGGAACAATGGGCCCCGGCAGCAGGGATGAGGATATCAGTTGATGCCTGGAAGTAGACACCAGCCGTGGACCTGAGCAAAACAGTTTTTTTTTTTTTTTTAATAATAAAAGGAGCTAATGGTATGGTGGGCCCCGCTGTCAGTGGTGGACCGCCACATGACTCCCGCCCACCACGGTGAGATCCTCCCAACACCAGGGCTGGCAGAGTGCAATACCCTGGAGAAGCTGTTGTGAACGCCATGGGAAGGTGACCCATGACTCAGGCGTGAGGACGAGTGTGCAGGCACGCTCGCCACCACGCCTGGATCTCTCCCGTTATTACTTTTAGCTGTTAATTCTATATTCCTTTTTTGACAGAGAGCGGCCTTTAATGAGAAGCAAAAACAAGAAGATCCTATCATTGAATTGGTTAGTAGATTTGGGGCTGATTACGTTTTAGGTCCACTTGTTTCTGAAGAAGTTTAATTTACGCCCTAGCAGTTTACGATT
>CAJPEV010001054.1:36812-52679 GCA_905338385.1 Darwinula stevensoni
CGATTTTACGTGCTAGCAGCGAGTTCGCGAAACGCGGATCCGCGGCGATCTGTCGCCGTTTTTCCTGCCGTTTGGGGCAGGAGGCGGAGTTCGCTGCGTGACTACCTTGGCATTGGCTGCACTTTGGCGGCAGCCCGTTCGTCTTTGCCTGGCAGTCACGTTGTGCATGCCCTTTGCCTGCGCAGTACGAGCAGGTGTCTGTTCCTGCTTTACATTCACCTATTCGGTGTCCGTACTGGAGGCATTTGAAGCATTGAATGATACGTGGTTGGAGGACGAACTCTTCAACCCGTAGTCGCAGACAGCCGATTTTCATGGCGCCTTCCTTTATGAGATTTCGCGCATTGGGGGAGTCTATTGCCTTGACCAGGAGAAGCGGGAGAAGCGCGCCTGTTTTGGCTTTACGCATTCTGGTGATTCCGTTCTCTATGAACGAAATTCCATATTCAAGGGCGAGAACGTCTCTAATGACGCTCGTGTCTTCTTGGAGGTCCACGCCTCTAATGACGAATTTGCAAAGCGGGGTCCTAGCTCGCGTAGGGAAGGCTTCTCCGCCGATCCCTGATTCAGGCCATTTGCTGACGACGCGAACAATGTCCTAAGGTTTCGCAAGGCTGAGGACAAAGCCTGCGGAGCGAGTTTGTTTGATGTCGAGCAACTGGACTTTAGGGAAGGCGCCCATAAAGGCACGAATGAATGCTATCCTCTGTTGGTGTTTCGAGGGGAGAGAATTCACCAAAAGGGTGTTTTGAAAAAGAGAGCTGCTAGTGGCTGTCTGAGGTTGAGTTGGGGGGACTGGTGAATTGCTACCGTGCATAGAGGAATTTGCAGGCGTGGACGGTTGGGTGTGTGAATGGGAAGGGGAGAGACGGAGAGCAGCGTTCGGATTAGGAGCACTTTTGAGGGAGCGGATGGATTCGGAGGCTATGGATGCAGGTTTGGAGTTGGCATGGGAAGATGGAGAGGATTGACGTTTCGGCCAAGGGGGTGTAGGCACAGGGGGTTGTGAAGAGGGGGAGGAGGACGGGGACCGATTCTTACGAGTCTTCCTCTTACCAGGCATTCTATGCCTGGTGAGAGGGGGGGGGGGGGGGATTTAGGGAGAGAGTCTGGTGAACAGAGAGAAGAAGCTAGAAGCAAGAAGAGAGAATGAGAACAGTGAGTGAATGTCTTCAAAAAGACAGTTCAGAAATGGTAAGGATTGCCTTCACAAGGACAATTTCGCGCTGTCGGAACAATGGGCCCCGGCAGCAGGGGTGAGGATATCAGTTGATGCCTAGGAGTAAACACCAGCCGTGGATCGTATCAAAAAAGATATGGAATGAATTTTAGAATCACTAGAATGCTTCCTCGAACCGTTGGGTTAGGTATTACTGGAGTCTGGTTTCGCCTGATTACTTTTCAGACGGATATATTAAGGAACTTCAAAGTCTTCCTCTAAGTTTTACATGGGAAAATATAGGATATCGTATCGAAAATACTACTACTACTAGAAACTCATTCCAGCGGGATGGAATCGCTAAGTCGTTAGTTAGGCGTCATCTCGCGTCGGATGCTAGAACCTATTTCATGTTATGTAGAAACTCCACATCAAATTAGTATCGATATTGCTTGAGACTACGAGGGCAACTCCATGTGAAAATATCGTTCAGTCTATGGTGAATGCAAATTTAAAAACATATTTGCGCTTAATAGCCTCCAAACAGCTTCACTGGTCCATGTGCAGTGTTTATATGTTAAAAAAGGAAATTACGAATACTAGACATTTAATTGCTCTTGATTCTACGTCGATATGTCTACTTCAACCATATCTCAACTATTAATGTAGATCCGGCATTGATACTATGTCTGGTTTTTATTATTCTCCCATTACCCGTGTCAAGTCCCCGAAGGCTTTGGGAGAGTAGAAATCAACATCTCCATACCCAACCATGGAAGTTGACCAAGTTGACATGTCTTGACCAAGTTTCAATTTCCTCATCACCATGACGCTCTCCTTGCGTTTACTGCTCAATGAAAATTTGTTTTTCATTCCACCAGTCCGCAGATGCCAAAGCGAACGAAGCAGTCAAGGTGATCAATGCATAAATCCCTTCTACTGTACAGTATTTTGAGAAGCAACTTAAACTTCCCTGTTGATGGTGGTAGCATCCGGTTGTGAAGGCGCGTCATTAGTAACCTATGAAATATTGACCAGTGAAATGGCAAGTCTGTGACTCAGTTGGTACAGTGAAACCTGTGGATTCGGCCACCTCCTATTTGGGACCAGAAGTGCTCCAATCCAATCAAGTGTTCCAATCGTTAGCTCCATAGATTCAATGTTAAAATAACATGTTTTATCCGGCCACCTGTCTAACCTTGGCCAACGGCCAAGGATTTGTAGACCATCTGTGCTGGCCACTCTTCTTTCCGGCCAGAACACAGGAAGGAAAGAAGTTCATAGGTTCATTTTCCCCTCTTTTTTTTTATTTCTCTGTCTTTCAGCATCCCTCCTTTCTTCCCTCTTTTCCTCCCTCTCGCCTCCCTTTCTCTCCTCCCCAATCCCCGAATTGACCCTTCGCTTGGTTGTCAAGGTCACATCTCCGGAGTTTCGATAGTGAGAGAACGATCATTAGAGTGTTGACCTGCCGCTAGTTCTTCCGTGTATCTTGCTTCCTTTTTTAAAGGCCATCGAGCGCTACGGAAAAGCTTAAGCACTTTTTAGCAGAGAAGGAGATGCACGAGTCAGTCGAAGCGACATGAAGCTCGAAGCGTCTTTCCAGGAGAGAGGGTCCATATGCAAAATGTGCGCGCATCAAACGAACATTCAAGACTTAGCTCAAAATGAAATAATGGTCTCCAAATTTCTCTTGGTGTACACCCATTCGGCACAACAACGTTGAGTCGACGTTGAAAAAAGGTTGATGGCAATGTTGCCTCAATGTTGAGAAAAGGTTAACTTTTCAACCTAACATGTTGCCATGATGTTGCCACAATGTTGAAATGAAACACAGCTCAACGTTGAAAAGTTGATGCTGTGCGACGTTGTGTCAACGTTGAATTTTCAACGTAAGGGCATTATAGTACCTCCTCCTTATTGCAGGGTTTGAATGAGCTTTGATTGTCGGATGAAATTGAACATGGACTCGATAACTCCATAGATGGTTCCCAAGAGGTGTGATACCAGCAGTACTCTACCGAGTACAATCATCCCACGTAAAAGACCCTCAGAGTTTTATTTCTCTACTGAATCAGAATTCACATTGAGTACTTGCATGACTCAAGTACCTCTCGGTCCAGTAGAGGAAACACAACCTCGCGGGCATGGTTTTTATACTCTATTCATTGTAGATGAATCTGAGTAAGAACGTGTCCCATGTGGAGATTTAGGAAAATTTGTGCGTGTCTTCTCGGACCCACTAGCCAGAAGTACTTTGGGTCTCCTTCTGCCTGATTACCTCCTTAAACATATCTATCTATGAATTCCTATACCTTCCCCTATGCTGTAAATGGGAAAAGATTGGGTACTGTCTGAAAAACGCACGGTACTGGTTATTTAAAGGCATCGGGATAAGAATCGCGGAATTGGCGGTTATGTGCCATCTCGCGTCGATTCGTAGAACACCGTTCGTCTTTGCCTGGCAGTCACGTTATGCATGCCCTTTGCCTGCGCAGTACGAGCAGGTGTCTGTTCCTGCTTTACATTCACCTATTCGGTGTCCGTACTGGAGGCATTTGAAGCATTGAATGAGACGTGGTTGAAGGACGAACTCTTCAACCCGTAGTCGCAGACAGCCGATTTTCATCATGGCGCCTTCCTTTATGAGATTTCGCGTATTGGGGGTCTATTGCCTTGACCAGGAGAAGCGGGAGAAGCGCGCCTGTTTTGATTTTACGCATTCTGGTGATTCCGTTCTCTATGCACGAAATTCCATATTCAAGGGCGAGAACGTCTCTAATGACACTCTTGTCTTCTTGGAGGTCCACGCCTCTAATGACGAATTTGCAAAGCGGGGTCCTAGCTCGCGCAGGGAAGACTTCTCCGCCGATCCCTGATTCGGGCCATTTGCTGGCGACGCGAGCAATGTCCAAAGGTTTCGCAAGGCTGAGGAACAAAGCCTGCGGAGCGAGTTTGTTTGATGTCGAGCAACTGGACTTTAGGGAAGGCGCTCATAAAGGCGCGAACGAATGCTATCCTCTGTTGGTGTTTCGGGGGGAGAGAATTCACAAAAAGGGGGTTTTGAAAAAGAGAGCTGCTAGTGGCTGTCTGAGGTTGAGTTGGGGGGACTGGTGAATTGCTACCGTGCAGAGAGGAATTTGCAGGCGTGGACGGTTGGGTGTGCGAATGGGAAGGGGAGAGACGGAGAGCTGCGTTCGGATTAGGAGCACTTTTGAGGGAGCGGATGGATTCGGAGGCTAAGGATGCAGGTTTGGAGTTGGCATGAGAAGATGGAGAGGATTGACGTTTCGGCCGAGGGAGTGTAGGTTGTGAAGAGGGGGAGGAGGGAGATTCTTATGAGTCTTCCTCTTACCAGGCATTCTGTGCCTGGTGAGAGGGGGGGAAGATTTAGGGAGAGAGCCTAGTGAACAGAGAGAAGCTAGAAGCAAGAAGAGAGAATGAGAACAGTCAACAGTGAGAGAATGCCTTCAAAAAGACAGTGCAGAAATGGTAAGGATTGCCTTCACAAAGAGAATTTCGCGCTGCCGGAACAATGGGCCCCGGCAGCAAGGGCGGGGATATCAGTTGATGCCTGGGAATAGACACTAGCCGTGGATCGGGTTTAACGTCTGTTCTTTGGGTTATTCATAGGGAATATGAGCTTGGTTGTTTCCTGGACTCCATGATTCTGTCTCTACTTTGCGGATAACAAATGAAGAATTGTCCAGCTTAATTGATTGCTATAATGAGACCAGGCGAGACATATGGCGAGGTACTAAACACTCCTGTGAGGGACGATTACAGGGAAAGAGAAGAGTACCTATGTGTACGGTGCTAAAAGTGAGACCTATGCCTCCATCTGATGGCCTGAAGAAGAACTTCGCCATTTCCCAAACAATTATATGTGCGGTCGGGCATCGCGTCGGCCCAATATTGGATGAATAATGATATAGCAATATCAGAATTTCTGTTTCCCTAAATTCAGGCAATATTGGCAATATTGCCCAAGACGTAGCCAACGAACCCAATGTTGGTCCAGCATTGACCCAATATCAGGTGTTAGTAATAACACTGGATAGGTTCTTGGTCGTTAAAAATTTTTTTTTTCCCTATTTGGTGATGCATATTCCATGATACTACCATAAATATTATTTAAAAAATGTGATTTAAGAAGGACCCATAATGCCATAACACTGCTACAATATTCACGCAACGTTGGTCTTTTGACATTCAACGTCGATGACATTGTATTGACTCTGGGGGAACGTTCCCACAACGCAACTATGTTTTCTGGGGTAACTCTTAAGCTCGAGCTTGAACATTCCTATGACTCATCCATATTGAGTAGACGCATAGGAAACGCGGAGTGAATGTAGAATGTATTCGTGGAATCCGTTGAAATGGGAAGTCCAACGTAAATTCTTTCATGCAGGATATTTCTTTCGATGTTGATTTTTCAACTTTCTGTCATACTATTGGAAGACCCTATTTCTGAGCTGTAGAATGTGATTTGTTGTGCCATTTTGCACCTCAAACCCTCTTCTGTAAGATTCTGTAACTCTCGTAACGAATCTTTCCTTCGGGGGAAAAAGGACATTTTCGAGACGTTTTAATTGCGGGATATTTGCATGTGAGGCCTCAATTCAAACATGTTTTGCATTGGGAGCTTTCCCTTTTCCTACGATAGTATTCGTAAAACGAAGGAGAGTGCACTCCTTCATTCGCAAATCCTTAATACCGTGAGAAAAAGGTGAAGGAAGGGAGGCGACTCGAGCGAGTCGGGGCATTTACAGGGGGTTCCGTGGCCGAGTGAGCGTAGGCGGATGCACGCTGACAGAAAAACTGCGACGAAGCAGCACTGCGACCGTCTGCGAGGTCCGTATATATTTCTTGATTGGGACCGAATGCGAAGTATCGCGTGGTACTCTCAAGACCATTTGGAAATGGTTCATGGAATGGGGCTCAAATGAAATAGTTATAATTAAAAAATTCATTAACCCGATGTGGTAGCCCTCATGACCCAAAGTAAGAATGAAACATTTTGGCTTCGGGTATGGAGCCGTTTTGGCACAATAATTCGCTAAATTTTGCGATTTAAAAAAAGGGGCACCTCTTCATGCTCATGTGAAAAACTTTTCGGCCTAAACGAACGCGACAAACACTATTGTTCTTTAAAAAGGTTAGACTTTCGAAGTTATTTCATATACTTTTTTTCTCGAGCTATGTCAAATTTGCAAAATTTTGGCATATTCAAAAATTTGCAAAACGTCAACATTTGCATAAAACCCTATCATCATGCATGTTTTTGGAATCAGTGGGAAAAGATCTAAGGATGTGTGTCCCATTTTTGTCCCAACAAATTCCACTTAAGGAGATATGATGGCTCGAAAAATGCAAAAATCACAAATTTGGCAAAAAATCACTGTATTCAATTATATGGTGCCATTTTCTATGCAGCTCAACAAACTTTAAAAATTTGCAGAATGTCTGTCATTTACTGGAGTAAAAGATGAGAGCAATTTCAAAGCTCATATTTTTTTTTAAGGTATACCACGCATTTTTATTCAGACCCCACCTCACAATATCTACCTTTGATTTTAAGGCCAAAGAACCATACAGTTTTCATTACCAGTTCTTCTAATTTTATTTTCTCATAACTGGAATCAAAGGGAAAATTTTGAACTGCGTATGAACTGCGTGTGGTGCCATTTACCTTTCCGAAACTCTAACATTGAAGTCGAAACGAAATGCAGACACCCTCCCTCCTACCAATGTTGTCAAACGACAACACTGGTTTGTCGAATCGTTGGTTCGTCACTATTCGCATGCCGAATCCACTGCTGACTCTACTCGACACGTGCACTGAGCGTTGTGAGTTCGTTGGGAGGAAACTAATGTTAGTTACAGTGTAAGTATTCGAAGTTGGGTCATAGCTAAAAGGCCAGTGTGCTGTGAAGTTATGGGGAGACTGAGAAAGCGCCACAACTGGAAAGCTCGACAGGAGACTAAGGTGGACATTGATACGACTTTGGAGAAGCAAGTGAGTTATGAGTAGCCTAACGTTAAACCTGTTATAGTGTTTTTCACTTGGGTTAGACAATTTTTCACGTGACTCAGACACAGGTGCATTGGACGTTCTTCATGCATGAGTATCGAAGTCAAGTGAAAAAGTGTCTAACTGAGCTGAAAAACACTGCAAAGGCTGCATTATCGATGGCCTACGTTGGTCATTGTCTCGTGAATACTCTGCCACGATCCTCTTTATCTTGCTCACTTTCCCAACTCCACATTTATAGGAGACTTTCAAAGCAGATAATGACAGCGTCTCAAGTGGGCCTTGGTAGGCCTAGCTTCAGCAGTCAGAAGCGGATAACCACATTTTCTTCATCCTGAATTTACTTTCTGTATGTAGAATTTGAATGGTTGCACCTCACAAAATATGGGACAGGTGACCCCTCTAACTCCTGACCAATGGCTCAATGCCTTCCCATGTATCTCAGATTAATGTTCTTATTAACCCTCAAGATTTACACTAGACTGGAAACTAACTGTTCTTGAACAACCTTTGACTATGATCCTTAACCTTGTTACAAAAGAATTAACACAGAATAAATAAATCAACATTTATCAATAAAACCATTAAGTGAATGATGCAAAAAAGTTTCTGAAAATTTCCTCCAAATTTGTATGAAGGAGGTGCCTCTGAAAACATAAAAAATTTAATTAAAAAACTATGGCATCTTTAAATATTGTGGTGCAAGAGAACAGCATTTTGCAAAGTGAAAACTGAAACCAGGAAATCATGAACGACTGATGAAGCATTAACACTGATGTAAATTACTTAATGAAGTAAAAAACGAACTCAAGTTTTATGCCTCAATAAGAAATTTGAGAGAGTAAGATGGTTGCTGAAAATTGTATGTACTCATGCATAGCCAAGCTAAAGCCTGAATAAAACCAAAGCTATTAACAGCAGTTGTAAACTACTGAATGACCCAGGGTGGATCTTGAGACTCTTTGAGCCCTTAAACTGATATTCTGCTTGTTCCCCCCCCTTTTTTTTATGCCTATGCCAATTGAATGCTGCATCCTTGCAATCAGGAAATGAAGGGTGTAAACCATCATTCTCATCAACTTGAGGAATTGTGAGGTTTCAGAAACCTGTTTCAGAAAATGACAGAAAGGGCTGAAAGGGAGCATGCATAAATTGTCCCTCCTTATGCCCTGTCCTTAATGTGCATGTGGTAGCTCATAATGCTGTCTCTTCTTTCAAGGTAAAATATTTTTTTAATTAATAGGACTTTTTTATTATTATGCACAAGGTGTTCCTTGTCTTTCTCTTCTGCTTAGTGCACTCAACATTTCTCTAGTTTCATACCTATTTTACCTCCTAGTGTTAATCAGTTGAAGGTCTTAAGGTCTACTGTGGTCCTTTTTGCCCTGCCTTTGGCATGGAAATTCATACATTAGTGCAATGGTCTCATGACAGCCCAACTGCACCTTACCGTGTTGGTACTGTATCTAACCTTTTTGGAGCTACTTTGTTTTAGCCTATTTATCATTATAGAGTTCTTTTTAGGGTTTCTAGTGGCTATTATATATTTAGCAGGGCAACTCCTATTCAGTCCATGCTTGATGTAACATACTCAAAGGGACAGGCTAAAAATCTTAATTAAAATGAAAATTTGTTATAGGAAATTTCCAACATTTCCCTGAAAAAAGGAGCCACATTAAACTTATTTTGCAATCCCTACAAAATATCATTTATTGTTCAAAAGCATAGGATAATGGTTCAGTCTTTACAGGTATTTTATCTCTCCCATGTCTAGCTCACAGTCTTGCAGCCACTTTTTTCTATTAATTTGCTTGCTTTTTTGCCAATTTTGATGAGGTGGATTGATTCTGATCCTGTTAAGACACCCTTTGACAGTGTTTGCATCTAGGCACTTATTTTTGCAATGCTCTTATAAATTCATGCTATTCATCTATGAAAGTGGATTTTTGCATGAAATATGGGTGGCCAAACATGCAGATATGAATTTGTGCTGGATCCTCATGAGTCTAATACAAACAAAATTTTTGGAGTTCTGATATGAAATACCAATGTCTATTTATCCTTTCCTTGTGTGCCTCTGCCCATGGCTCTTAGGTGTATGTTCATTCATTTATATGTGTTGGATATTTATTTGCTTCATATTGAATCTATAGATACCTGTTGTGGAAGGAGCTGGTGTCACAATTGAAAAAACTGATGAAGCCAATGCCCTTGTTTTACCATCACGGAAAAGGAAAACTGTGAAGAGACATGATGGTCAGGTGTCTGTGCCCCTTCTCTCCAAAAAGCAGCGGAAGCACTTGGAAAAAATTGTTGAGCGGCACAAGAAGAAAAAAGAGGTAGGCATAGTCTTAGTAGCAGGCCTTGGGATGCTTGTATATTGAAGCTGGAAATTGAATCTACCACTCCCAAAAGGAATGATATGGCCTGTTCTCCCCCTCTCTGATCTTTGATGGATGAAATGTATACATCCTCAATGCACTCACAATGAGTGGTCATATCCCTTATTTTTTCTTTTTTCTGGAGGCATGAAATTCTAACGTCTCACTCATGCTATCATGTAGATGAATTTGGTATGCATTCTGATTTTTTTCTTGCTGCTACTAATTCCAGTTGTTAGAGAACTTTGACTAAGTTTTCCTTGGTATGGATTGCATGGTACTCAATCATGTCAGATGTGTTTTACAAAAGTTTTTTCTTTGAGAAATCCTAATTCTCTTTGTCTGCTGCCCCTTCCTACCTGTCATCCTCTGAGCCATTGCCATAGTTTCATGGCCCAATTTATTACCATTGGCCATGTGTTGCATACATGTTAGTAAACTGGAGAATCTTTCCACAGAGGAGATATAACATTGTTATCTGTGTTTAAGAGTGACTCAGAATTTTATTCCATGTTGGATATGTGCTCTTGGTGCTAGGACAAAGTGTTGCCAGGACAAAACATCATCAGACAAAATGTCCCCTGGACAAAATGTAATGGAGAAATTTTTTTGGACTAATGTAAACAAGGCATATTATCACTTGACAAAATATTCTGTTAACATAATTAAATATGTGTGATAGTGCTGACGATCATGTTGGAATCATGTGTAGAAGTCAAGAAATGTACCCAAGAGTGACCCACTAGCATTTTAAAAGAACCTTGTCAATGAACATGCAGCTAACAAGATAACCATTTATAGACAATAGGTCATTGAAACCATTTCGGGAAGCCTATATGTTCCCACACCTCTTAATTTCGGCAAGCTATTTGGAACTGGAAGTTGAATGTTTTCTTTGAAGTGTTGATGTACATCTTGACATGGTGAGGGGGAGGGAAACAACCCAAAGAAAAAGATGAATTTTCCTCTTTATCTGCCCCCCCCCTTACAAGTCCTCCTCATACCTAATCCTCCTGTTTTAAAAATGCCTGATGAATGAGACTCCTACTCCCCTGCTGAGATGCCCCTAAGCTAAAAAGGTCATTCAAAATAGATAAGGAAACCAAATTGCAGTGGAGGGAAGAATTCTAGAGCATTTAAAGCGGGGATTTGCAATGCACAACTCAGTTCATCTGCCTACTGAACCATTCCCTGACGAGATGGAGTTCATTCAAACACAGAACATGCAGACACTGCTGCATCAAAACTACAGATTCACGAAGGAGAAGAATGGCGATCAAGGGAAGATCATTTGGAGACTTGAACATAGGACGTGTAGAGCAAGAATAAAATGAGGCTCTCAGCACAATGGTAGCTGACTTTGCTAATCTGGATGTTGTACAATTTTTTTCTGATGTTGAACACATTTTCAGCATTAATGTCCTGTGATTGAACTTCATTTGTCATGTGATTTCCCCTTCTTGGACTTACTTGTGAATTTACGTGATTTCTTATTTTGAATTCATATTATTAGCTTGTACTTGGTATTCAGCTTTTTCCTGAAGGAAACTTCCTCCCTATGCCTATCCCAGTTCAACCTCCAGCCATATGGGTATAAAACACCAGAACCACCATTTTCTCAGTGGTGACATTTTTTCTGATGACATTTTGCCCGGAAACATTTGGTCCACAAAATTTTATCTGGCGACAATTTATATGTTCATGGTGCTCTTCAACTAAGACATTGATTTTGTGCTGTAATTGGTTGCTGTTTTTGCTTGTGCAGAGAGCTGATCTTCTTGCAGCACTGCAACAGCATCAGGTTAGTTCTTCCGAGCAAGAGCAGTTCACCTCAATATCAGCAGTGCAAACTGAAGGTCTCAAGAAACGAAAGCTCTCTAGTATCAGAATCAGCCGGAAGAAGAGGAGACTAGAGAAAAAGAAGGCAAAGGATTCACAGTTAGAGCTAGAAGATGACTCTGAATATGAACTTGCTAATGAAGACAAGAACCGAGTCAATTTCAGTGTGATTGGCCTGAAAGTGAGTAACAGCTATCTCAGTTGTAGGCTAATGTGATTTTCTTATTAGATGTTTTTACCCTTGCCATATAATAATAGAGAGATATGTGATCCTCCAAGCATGATGGGCATTAAAACTCATTTTAAAAAAAGCAACTCTTCATGTTATAATATTGATGGTCAACATCGCAGTGCAGTGATACACACTGCAGCTTACTTTCACTCTTTCTGTCAAGGCCTGAAATTTTCAGTTTCACTTCCATGATGCCTAAAGAAAGAGGCTAAATTGGGTCAGTGAAGACTTTGTATCTGATACTATTGTTCATATCTCATGCACTTCTTGAAGGCTTTCTTGGCAGAGCTTAAGCATTCTCTTGTATGAAGAAGTTCCTAAGCCCTTTGCCTACCCTTGGATGGGGTAGAAATCCCTTGCTCTGACTCCCTCTTTCTGTAGTTTCAGGAAATAGGTTTTTAATGTATAATTTTTGCATATCCTAAATCAAAATAGATGAAAGTATGCAATCTGGAAGTTTTGCATTGCCATCAATGTGTTTCACATGAAGAAGGTATGTAAAAGTCTAATTATGCAGAAATAAGATTGCATAGTGATGAGACCTCTCTTCCCATGCTTGTAAGGCTGGGAAATTCACTTACATATGCTTGCACAGGGGTTTTTATGAGAAAATTACTTTAAGAGTCTTTTTTTGCCATACCCTATAAATATTCCTCTTTGATACTCTTATGATACTTTCTAGGGTGATTGACTTGTGAAGGTGCACAATATATTTTGTGCCATTCAACCTGAATGTACCATCCAACAAATATAGCAAACTCCTCAGTCTGTACTTCAGCCCTGAGTAGGTGCTCTTATCAGATGTGCTCTCTCCCTCTTCTTGTTTTTTTTTTTTTTTTTTATCTTATGGCCTTAACTTGGAAGAAATGCAAGATCAGCAATTGTGGACCAACTAAGGAAAGTAAGAAAATTAATTTTAAGAAAAGGTAAAAAATAGATGAGAGTTCCCGGTCTGTTTCAAGTCCAACTTTCAGGAAGCAACAATGCTTTTGGAGTATGAGCTCAGATTTAAGTTTTTTGTTAGGAATTAGAACCAATTCAACTCAACATGAACACAGCACTCGAGAGGGAGATCTCAGTCCCATAGGAGTGGGAAGGGAATGCAGTGATTGTAACCAAGGAGAAGCTAAGTGCATATGCATCATATTTCCTCTTCCCCAGGACTGAGATATCTCTCTCTACACAGCATAAAAGAGATGAGCCACCCCCACATGCACTTATGAATGGAAGCCTACATATATAGACTGTTCATGAGTTTTTCTTGATGGTTCACTCCAGGTTGGTGTTGATAGCGAGAGTTCAGATGAAGAATATACATCAGAGGACTCACAAAAGGATTCATCCTTGGTGGTTGAAGGCAAACCAAAGGATCAGAACGTTACAGCTGTTGATAATGAAGGAGAGGCTCCCTTGGACTCATCATCAGAGCTGATAACACAGAGAAATCATACCAGGAAGACAGAAGGAGATGCAATAGAGCCAACAGTATTCGTACCTGTGCACCGCGCAGAGGAAGTGCAGCAGCAGCGGTCAAAGTTGCCCATATTTGGAGAGGAGCAGGCAGTGATAGAGGCAGTGCGGGAAAATCCCGTTGTGATTGTTGCTGGAGAAACTGGTTCAGGAAAGACCACTCAAGTCCCTCAGTTCCTCTATGAAGCTGGCTATGCATTGTAAGCAATACCACAAGTCTGGATTCTTTACTTGAGAGACAACAGTTGATTCTTGACATTTTTGTTTTTCCTCAGGAAAGGAATGATCGGAGTGACTGAGCCCAGACGAGTTGCTGCCATCTCCATGTCTCAGCGAGTTGCCTATGAGATGTCCCTGTCCAAGGACATTGTGTCCTATCAGATCCGATATGATGGTAATGTCACACCAGACACCAAAATCAAGTTCATGACTGATGGTGTGTTGCTCAAGGAGATCCAGAAGGTATCATACTTGAATGACATTGGATTCCATGGATGTTTTTTATACGATTAATCCCAATCAAGAGGTAACCTCATAGTATCAACTGAATATTTAAGATACCAATCATCCTGAGAGCCTGCTATGAATTCAAAATAATAATTTCTGGTCAGAGAACAGATTGGTGTAGGTGTATTGAGAAAAGGTTCTCACCTGTTACAACCATTATCTGCAGGATTGACATCAAAATGAATGATGTCACTTTGCATAGTGTCCAAAAAGTCTCTTCCCAAAGGAAAATACATTGAAACTCATGTTTGTGTAAGATGCAATGATGAAAGGTAATAAGCAAAATTTGTGCTACTAGTTGCAGGAAAGTCTGCATTGGATGTTATTGACCAAATAGCAAGAATAAGAAAAACTTAAGAGTGTGGTGCAGACTTTGGGGTATATATGTTTTAAGATAGTTGAGATAAGATAGTTTATCTTTAAGAGAACTTTAAATGGTGAGCAATACCTGAACATGTTGGGAGATTATTTAGTGCCTCAGCTTGATGGAATCAGAGAGGATCTGCCTGTGTGGTTCAAGCAAGATGGTGCACACTCTCACTACACATTGCCCATTTGTGATTAGCAGGCATGATCCCATGGCACGGGCTCCTGTGTTCACTGGATCTCACTCCAATGGACTTTTTCTAATTGGGGTATCTTAAGTGTATCAAGTAAAAATTAGGATTCTCAACCATCTCCATGAACAGATCATATGTATTTGTGCATCCAGTGATGGCAATGAGAGCTTCTTCCAAAGGGTTCACAAGAGTATGAAATCCTGACTGCAAACCTGCTTGGAACAGAGTGAAGAAACATTGTAAAAAATTTATGGTTTGGTTTCTTGAATAAATTCATTTCCCATTGAGTAGAGACTTTTCAGACACCCTGTGTTGTGCATGCTGCTAGATGGGGGAGGAATTCCTTTAAGGTGGCATCAGTGTGGAACTCACTTGCCCCACACCTCACTCCCATTCAATGTAGTGGGGAATTTTGACACATCCATTATCTTCTTTGGCAATCATAAACAGCTGAGAGAGGGATTTCTGCCAGTTTTTGAGTATTTCTGATTTCCTATTTGCATACTTCTTGAATAACTTTCTGAAAACCATAGCACACCAGATAAATTGTGTATCAAAGTGTAGCTTATTTTAATGTAATTATTCTGCTTGTTTCAGAACAAATGGCTGATTTTTTCTTGGGGAAAGTGAAACTTTAAGGTTACTGCCCTGTGTTGAGGCAGTGGCATTCTGCATTGTAAGAGATACAGAAGTGAACCTTATCACACACCTGGATTACAGTGAATCTTGTTCTTTATGTTGACTTGTATTGTTTGGATTGTGGTTCTAGTATTGATTGCCCAAAACTGGAACTACAATTATAATGAGCTTTCAAGTTTGATTTCAAATAATCCAAGATTCACCACATTGAACTCATGCACATGATGAAGTTTGCCCCTATGTGGTAGCCCTTTGCCATAGCATAGTGCACTACCTTTAAATTTTCACTGTTACCATTCAAATCAGCTGATTTTTCTCAAACAAACAGAAAATTTGCATTAAAATGAGCTTTATTTTGATACATAATAATTTATCTTGAGCTCTTTACAATTTTCTGTTAGGTGGGTGGCAATCATTGTGTAACACTCTGCAATTATTGTATTCAACCCAAAACCTCCAATTATCTGTCAGTCTTGAAAAGTCATACTCAGTGATTTCATTTTTCCATTCCCATATTAATAAGTAAGATGTTAGTTGTAAAAATTTATAGCAATTTTATGGAAGCCCACAAAGTTTGTCTGTCTTGAAACTTGGCATTTGGTTTATATAGGACTTCCTTCTGAAATCATACTCTGTGATCATCCTGGATGAGGCTCATGAGCGGAGCGTGTTCACAGATGTCCTCATTGGGCTCCTATCCCGGATCCTCCCTATTCGAGCCAAGCGGGGTCCTCCTCTCAAGCTCCTCATCATGTCAGCCACACTGCGCATTGAGGACTTTGTTGAGAACACTCGCCTCTTCAGAAGCCCTCCGCCTGTCATTACAGTCAGTCTGACAATTTCAAAGTATCTGATTGGAAAGAAAGTTCTCGGAATTTCTTGAATATCCAGTACAATTTTTTTCCAGAGCATGCTAGAATGTTCTGCGTGTGTTTATAAGTAGGTCGTGTCCTTCGGCATACAACCGTATATTATTACAGCCCTGGTGCTCTCCAGCCATGAACCAGCCCTACCCTCTTACTAAGGAGCAAGTTCGCCTGCTTCTT
>CAJPEV010001054.1:53166-80535 GCA_905338385.1 Darwinula stevensoni
GTAGCGCAGCCGCCAGAGTTCTATTGGAATGGCATCCATAGTTTGCATAAACGTTGGCGTGAAGTGATAGAGGCCAATGGTGATTACATTCATGATTGAGATGATTTTGCTTTTAAATAAACTGGGTTGTAATAATTGTTCATGAAATTCCGAGAACTTTCTTTCCAATCAGATAGAAAGATGTTTGAGTGCTACTTGAAACCATCAATGCTATTGATGATGGACACTGATGGGTATTGGCAAGAAGTGATCTCACATTCTGGATTTTTCCCTTTTCTTCCATTGTTGAACCAGTTCAGCCCCACTGACTCTTTTGTGGATTCATGGATTTTAGATGCCCTACAGACCTCATAAGAATGAATATCTAAGGAAATGATTTACCATTGCCTGATTATTCATTGCACTTTCCAATTTCAGATACAATGGTTTTCACTTGACTCACATAGGATTTTCCTCATGCAGGTGTGTCAGAGTCAAGTGAAAAATTGTCTGACTCAAGTGAAAACACTATAGAAGGTATATAATGTGGGAAAGAATGAAGACTGGCTAGCTTCAGTACTATGGACTCTTTGTAATGGAATGATTGTTTTTTTGGTCTTAATTTTTTGGCTTTAAAAAGAGAAGCTCATGACATCTGCATGAAATTTTGATGTAGGACTTTCATGAACTGTGCAACATTTAAAGAAATTTGGGGAAGATAAGAGAGAATTTGATAATAAAAAAATCAGAAAATATTGAAGGATTCACATGAATTTCAGTTTCGAAATGAAAGGTTTTTCATTTTGTCATAACTGAAATAACATTTCTTGATAAAAACCCCTAACTCATAAGATCCATGATACTTTTTTATTACTATGTTTCTGAGGTGCATATCTTAGGTTTTGAATAGTATTTAGTGTTGGATGCTAATTCATAACTTTTGCAGGTGGACTCACGTCAGTTTCCAGTGACGGTACACTTCAACAAGCAGACCCCAAGTGATTATGTGGAGGAGGCATTCCGGAAAGTGTGCAAGATCCACCGCCGCCTCCCAGAGGGTGGTATCTTGATCTTCCTTACTGGGCAGCAGGAAGTGAATCACCTGTGTCGTCTCCTCAAGCGAACCTTTCCCTTCCATGCAACCCTGGATTCTGAAGACAATGTTGACAGTCAACTTGACAAGACCATCAAGGCTGTGAAGCATAAAAGACACAAAGTTCCTCTGGTTCATCTTGAAGAGTAGGTACTGATTAAAATTTCTTAATGAAGTTTCAATGTATAACCGGATGACATCAATATTTAAGGAATCTACATGACTAATCTCTTAGTTTTTTTTTAGTTTCCCTCTAGTCCCCCTGGATGAACAGACTGGAGATGAGGATTTGGGACTGGGAGATGATGAATTGCTGGATGATGACATGGACTCATTCTTGTCAAACTGTCAGAGTGGATTAAAGGAGCAACCCATCCATGTCCTGCCGCTCTACTCCATATTACCCAGCCATCGACAGGCTGAAGTGAGCCCTGATGTCCTCATGTTAACTAGGGAATAGCTCCATTGTGTAGGCTTACCCTGCATTTTTTTCCTTCACATATTTTACCATGAACTTTTTCAACCCTTTCTGATGCTGTAACCTTTCTCTTATTCCTTCTGCCACATGCTCTAGCATGATACAATGCAAACTTTTAAATCATTTGTGCATGTCTTGCATTTATCATATGAATCCCTCTAGGTGCTTCAAACTCAAATTGGAAACCATTTTGTAAATGGCTTAAGAGAAAAACTAATTCAGTGGGTATTCTTTTGGTCAGTTCCTGTTCTTGGGTATTATTTCAGATTTCAAGCAATTGCACCTCTTTTAATTCAACTGAAACTTACATTCTGATTGCTCTTAATGAGAATGAGAATAGGAACTTAGCAAGTAGTTAATACTAGCATAATTCGGAGTGCTCCTCTTGCAGTACCATTGTGTATGTGTGTAGGTGTTCAAAGATCCACCAGAGGGGAGTCGATTATGTGTGGTGGCGACAAATGTAGCTGAGACATCCCTCACCATCCCCCACATCAAATATGTGGTAGATTGTGGGAAGCAAAAGATGCGAGTATATGATCAGGTCACTGGTGTATCCACATTCCATGTTGACTGGACATCCCAAGCATCGGCCAATCAGAGGGCTGGACGTGCTGGGCGAGTTGGCCCTGGTCATTGCTATAGGTCTGTTTTAAGAGGCCTTCTCATATCCTTTTGTTCCTCATCAATATTGATTGTCTGAGAATAGCAATGTGTGGATCAACTTTGATTCTTCAATTGGCAATATTAGTGATTGCAATGGTTTCTTGATTCCAGCAACAATGCATCACATGGTTTACAATAACTTCTGGATATTGTCATTTGTGGAGAACTGAACTGCAAACATTAAAGAATCACTAATTGCAAATATCCTGTTTTACAGTGGACACAAGGAATTGCAAAAAAGTCCATGTTGATGTCATTCTCAGGTTGTACTCTTCAGCTGTGTTCAAGGATGAGATGCAGATATACTCAGAAGCAGAGATCCAGCGGAAGCCTATAGATGATCTCCTTCTCCAAATGAAAGCACTTAATATCCGCAAGGTCTGCAACTTTCCTTTCCCTTCTCCACCCAAGCAAGAGAATATTGAAGCAGCTGAGAGACGACTGATCCTGCTTGGAGCCCTTGAAGATAATGGCAAGGGTATGTTCTCTTAAAATTGTTTTTATTTTCATTTGCAAATGTGATGTATATTCATGCAGACCACCATAATTTTTTACAAGTTGATTGATCATTCTTTTGATTTACATATTAATTTAACTGTTGAGTTTTAGCTTTTAGAGGCAGCATTCACATGAGTAGTAGAGCGGTTGATTCAAAATGTTTTGTGTTGTTTACAGGGGACTTTGCATCGGGGATTACTGGATTGGGAATGACAATGGCGAGTTTGCCTGTATCTCCACGCTTTGGGAAGATGCTATCTCTGAGTCACCAACAGGGTCTTCTACCCCTAGCTGTATGGCTAGTTGCAGCCATGACTGTTCCAGAGCTTCTTCTTGAGAGACCTCTCACCACTGGCAATGCCCAGACCTCTGCTGGGCCTGACAAAGATGATCGCAAGCGCCTCCAGGCTCTTCGATGTACATGGGTTGGACAGGTAAAACCTTAAATGGAATGCTATAAATAATGGTAGGTAGACCTGCCTCCTGCTTTCTAGTGGCTTCAGTGAGAATTGACTGAATTCCTGTGAGATTTCTCTGCATAAGAGTATCGTGTGAATTGTTTATACGTATATTTATGTAGTTTTTTCAAGTTGTTCTGCATTATGGCCTAGACAAAATATTTTATGGGACATCATTTTGCACTGATGTAGTTGCATGTTCATCCATACCTTATGTGAAATTAGCAGAATATCTTACACTAGCTCATTTTTACCTTAGAAAATCATAGCAAAATGTCAAGACCTGACAAAGCCAAGCTCTCATCTTCAGCACAAGCAGTGTTATTAATGTGAGTTTGATAGATGCTGACATACTGTGAAGTCCCACTTTTACATTCATGCCTCTACAAGAACTTCTGCAGAAAATGTATACTAATGATTGAACATAAAACTCAATTATGGCTTTATTTTCAAGATAAGAGTCCTGTTAATTGGTATTTGAGTTCTTGGCACTAGAGTTGAGGATATACTTTTGATCAGAAACTTAGATAATTGTATCCCAATGAGTAGGGTAGAATAAGGACTAGTATTCTGATTAGGCATTTGCCAATTCTGTGGGAAGCTGCAAATGTTTCTGCAGATCTTTTATAGTACTGGGTGTTGCACATAGATAGCCTCCCCCCTCCACAGCTTAAACTACAGTGTGACACAAAAGTCACTTGACAAATGAGATAAAACCCCTTTGCCTAAAATCTTTATTTGGGAGATGCTCAAAGTGTTCTCCGTGAACCACAAAGCAGTGTTCTAAACAATTCTTTAGTTCATTTCTGAAGGCTGCTAGTGTTGCTGATGTGATTTGCTGAAGAATAGGAGTGATGTGGTCTTTGAGGGATGTAGGTTACATCATGAACACATGGTGTTTAACTAGCCCCAGAGGAAGAAATCTGGGGGAGTGAGGTCAGGTGATTGAGGGGGCCATGACATAGGTCCACCCTGTCCAATCCACTGATTACCAAACAGGTTATTCAGTTTCTGGTGGCTCGTGAGAGCAAAGTGGGGAGTGGCACCGTCCAGTTGGAACCACATTTTGCATCATGTATTCGGTGGCAAATCATGTAGAAAATCAGCTACAGTTGTGTCCAACACTTGCCCAAATGTCTGTTGGTCCACATGCCCTTCGAAGAAGTGTGGTTCCACAACCATGTCACCAAGCAGACCACACCACACCATCACCTTCTCAGCACCAAGTTTGTTCGATTGGCGCATCCAAGCTGGGTTAGTCTGGGACCAGTAACGCACATTCTATGTGTGAGCTGGGGCTTCCCCTGGGGGGCGGGGGGGGGCTTCAGCCCCCCCCCCCCCTCCCCAACTCCAGTCTAAATGCATCCCCCCACCATTCTGCTTAGCCCCCCCCATTGGCGAAACCCTGGCCACGCCACTGCTTGTTGGCCTCGTGTGTTGGGCTAAGATAGCAGAGACTTAGGTCAAAACGACCGAAAAGTTCATGACAGCGAATTGTAACACATATTTAGTGAACATCTACAAAGCGAAAACAAAGATTTTAGACATAGTTTTTTTTTTCTCATTTGTCAAGTGACTTTTGTATCACACTGTATAGGAGCAAGGAAAAAAACTTAGACATCATGAGAAAGAGCATTCATTTTCAAATCTAAAGATGTACTTCTGGTAATTTGTGTGACTCAGAAGCATCTCTGATAGCTTTAAGATGAGCAGGGTAAGATGCTTAAAGAGTTCTGTATCATCTTCCATTACCATCACTTTGGTGATGTTGCTTTGCAAGGTTTCTCAGGAGAATCCATGCTGCTTGCCATCCATGTGCTTGAGAGTCTCGACTCAATCTTTCAGGATAGCCCCAATGTTCTCAACCACATTCAGATCAGGAGAAATTCCAGAGCATTCTGCATTGCCAAAGAAGTCAATCCCTGTGCCTTTCAGCAATTGAGGAGTTCTCTGGAAAAAGGGCGTATGTGTCCTTTTTCCAGAGAACTCCTCAATTACTGTGTCACCAAGGCTTTTAACCCTTCAAGCACTGAATTTTGACTCGACCTCCTAAGTGATGAGCATTTGATGTATGTGCAAACAGCTTTAAGGGTTAAACTTAGGATTTAATGATGCAAAAGAGTCACATGTGGGACTGAGAGGGCCCATAAACAGGTTTTAAAAATTCAGCTAAGGCATCAGGAGCTTTATCAAAATGTCAGAGCACAGATGTGATCAATAAATCAAAGTTCTTCACTATCATTTGTCATCTCAAACAAAATAGGATGCAATCAAATCAAAATTGAACAATGATTCCAACTGTATCTTAATTTTTTCCATATCTCATATAGTTTAGGCTGTGGAGGCTGTCTATTTATCTGTGACTATTGATATGTGCAACACTTGGTACCTCAACCAGTTTCTGTATATGCTCAATTTTCCAACTATGAAGAATGCAGGACTGGAATGACATTTTACATTGACTGTGAACAAGATATTTAGTATGTGGCATTTGGGGTCTCAAACAGAGAACATTGGCTCTTTGTGAGAATGAGGAGGGTGAACAGGAGCAGGAGGAGGCAGGTACCAGTTGCAGATCTAGTGTCCTAGGGGCATTCTTGAGGTAGAACATGTCTGAGTGAGGAGTGCCATGACTCACTTAACATAGTAAACCATGGTAAGAAAAACATTCACTCAAATAATATTGGAATCCAGCAAGTAGTACAATATACAAAAAGATAGGCTGTATCAGCATGGTAACCAAGATTATCTTTCTGAATTTAAGGATAAGTGAAGTTTTTTATTGCTGATTGGGCAATGACTGCATCCATTGTAAAACCAAATGTGAATAAAATCCTGGATGACTGTTCCATTTGTATAGGGGGACTCACTCTTACTGGGAGATGCAATGGTACTTCTGAAGGCTGTAGGGGCAGCAGAGCATGCAAGTTGCTCTGGTCCTCGCTCTCTGTCCAAATTCTGTGCCAAGTATGGCCTGAGAGAGAAGGCCGTGATCGAGGTGCGCAAACTCAGGCGTCAACTTACCTCTGAAATCAATCTCCTCCTCCCTAATGCCAACCTCCCTCTTGATCCTTTCCTTCAACCACCCACCCCTGACCAGGTTTGTTACTGTCTTCATGACTTCTCTGGAATTGTCTGGAAGTGTAACTTCATCTTCAAACATCTTGTTTTAAAATGTCATTTAGGAACTTTGAAGAAGGAATGCATTGCTGCAGACATGAACTTAATGACTAAATTTACTGTTGATCAGTATGTGATGAAATTGATTTTCTATAAATTCTTTGTATCATATGTTATTGCAATTTTTCAATTGTTAAAATTACAGTGTGCCAGTTTGGTGTGAAAGTATCTTCTACCAGTCTGTAAATACATCAGATTATATAATTCTTCTGAAGAGTCATGCTAGTTCTAAGTATGATTGATGATTCATTGTCCATGTGATAGATGCGACTGTTGAGGCAGTTGCTACTAAGTGGTCTGGTGGACCAGGTTGCAAAGAAGATGGGACCTGGACCAGAGAGGGAAAAAAAGCAACTGAAGCGGGCATATCAGATGCTTGGGATGGAGGATCCTGCTTGGATCCATCCCTCTTCTGTCCTATTCACTTCATCTCCTGAATTCCTCATCTTCCTTGAGGCATTCCAGTCCAACAAGGTCTACCTCCGTGGTCTGTCCCCCTTCCCTAGTCCTCTATCACCTTTACCAATTTGCATCAGATAAATCTTCCTTTGTTCTTTATTGGCATCATTACATGTAGCAATTTTCATCAGTATGATACATGCAATCAAAAAGGAATTGTGACATTCAAATTCAGTACCTGACATGTTAATTGCCTATAGCCCAGTTTCTGAAACTATTAGGTTGTTCCGAAATAAATGTCTGATTTTTGAAGTGTAATGTTTTGTCTATCATTATACCTGTCAATTTTGCGATAACCAGTTATTGTTATATACCGTTTTTTTCAGCAAACCTTTCTCTATGTAAGCCACTTAGTTGCTTTTTATTTATCTTTAGCCTAACGTTCCTGTAGCTGCCAAAGCGAACGATGGAGAAACGCAACTTTCGTCCGATTTTTCTTTACGTCAAGTTTGAACCTTGATTACGACGGCTTTGCCGCTTATTTTAGTTGTGACGCAAGCCGGTTCCTAGCCAGTGCCTAGCGTGGTAAGCTGCGACCAAGCTTTTCAAAGCATTGCCTCTACTCTGAGACGAAGAACAGGAAGGTAGAGGTCGGAAAGAGTCTCTTGACGACGCCGTTCTGAAGACTATGGTGGAACGTGATCCCCATGTAACGGTCCGAGAGCTTGCGGAAGAATTGTCTGTTGGCATCGCAACCGTTTCCCGTCATCTGAACGACATTGGAAAGACGAAGAAGATGGACAAATGGGTTCCGCACGAACTCACCGCGAGTAATCGCACTCGCCGATACGAGATCAGCTCCGCATTGCTTCTACGCAACACAAACGACCCTTTTCTCGACCGTATTGTTACGTGCGACGAAAAGTGGCTCCTGTACGACAATCGTAAACGATCGGCGCAGTGGCTGGACCGAGATGAGCCTCCCAAGCACTTCCCAAAGCCAAGCGCTCACCCGAAGAAGACTATGGTCACTGTATGGTGGACTTCAACAGGAGTGGTGCACTACCACTTTCTGAAACCTGGTGAAACAATCACAGCGGAGAAGTACTGTGACGAACTGGACACGATGCACGAGAAACTTCGCAAACTTCAGCCTGCATTGGTCAACCGAAGGGGGCCGATTCTGCTGCACGACAACGCCCGACCGCATGTCGCACATCTCACCGTACGCAAACTGAATCAGCTGGGCTACGAAACTCTGCCTCATCCACCATACTCCCCAGACATATCACCTACGGATTACCACTTTTTCAAACACCTGGATCACTTCGTCAAGGAGAAACACTTCCATGATCAGACCTCTGCCGAAGATGCCTTTAAGGATTTCATCGCCTCCAGAACCCAGGATTTCTACTCGACTGGGATCAACAAGCTTGTATCTCATTGGCAGAAGTGTGTTGAAGCGGATGGTGCTTACTTCTATTAAAAATGTTCATTATCAGCTGAGTTACGACCCTTCAAAGTTAGCGATCAAATTCGGACATTTATTTTGGAACAGCCTAATATAAGCTCTCTGTGTTCCTAAGATTATCTTCCGTTTCCTGAGGGCTTCTTGCACTTGCCTTTGTGTCCCATGATGAAAACTTTGTTGCCCCATAACTCATTTCCATATCTAAACCTAAAAGCGATCACTGCTCATTAGGGCCTACAATGGGTTTTGAATTCCAGGCACTCAAGGCTCCTAATATTTTGTATTAAATCACAGACTTAGTGATTACATTTTCAGTTTTTGATTAATCCTGGAATGAAACTTCATTCACAAAAACACATTTTCATTTTTGCTTTACTATAGAAAGTCATCTTGTCCATTTTCAAAATGCAGCTAAATGAACTCTGCTTTGGGAGGTATGTCTGTCTATTTTTGCTTTCCTGGGATCACTTGCCATCATTTGGCCTAGAAAAGGCATGACTTCATGCTACAGTATTTGGCAGAAAGTATGCTATATAATATTGGGTCAATCAGAAAGTTCTGGCCATTTCGAGAACATTCCATACAACCGAGTTTTTTAAAAAAAGCAAAAAAGTTCATTCAATGAAGTAATCGCCATCACAGTCAATCACCTTCTGCCAATGATCAGACAGACTCCTGATTCCATCCCTGTAGAACTGAGCCCTGGCTGTAAGTAGAAAAAATCAGTCAGCCAGTTTTCAACCTTGGCGTCATCGTTGAACCTTTTCTGGCGAACACGGTTGTCCAGAGCACGGAAGAGATGGTCATTGGCTGGCGCCAGATCTGGGCTATACGGAGCATGAGGCAGAACCTCCCAGCCCAGATCCAGCAGTTTCTGCCATGTGATCTTCACAACATGCAGCCTTGTGTTGTTTTGCAGGAATCAAATGTGACTGTGCCCTGGCCTCACTGTGCGGAGTTTGTCGGTGAGCTTCTGCAGCCGATTGCAGTAGTAGGCGGCGGTGATGCTGGTATCAGGTGGGAGCAGCTCAGAGTCGATCACACCTTGCACGTCCCACCAAAGGCACAACATGACTTTTCGGGGGTGCAGGTCACTTTTCGGCTCTGGCTCTGGCTGGGCATCAGCATCGACCCACTGGTGCCTGCATCAGTAGTTGACATACAGCATCCACTTTTTGTCTCCAGTGACTACGGAATCCAGCTAGTCGTTTGTGTGCTCGTACAACTGCAGTGAAGTACACACCTCAGCACAGTGTTTGCAGTTGTGGTCAGTCAGATTGTGGGGTACCCACTGACCCAACTTGCTGCTTTTCTTGCCAATTGCAACCAGGTGCATCACAATTGTGGACTGGGTGCAGCCAAGTGCTGTTGCTAAGTTGTGGGTACTTTGCCTCAGATTGGCTTACACTGTGTGCTGCAACTGCTCGTTGTCGATTTCAGATGGGCGGCCTGACCTGGGCTCATCCTTGAGGCTGTCATTTCCAGACCGGAAACGATCGAACCATCATTGCACTGTCCTTTCATAAACTGCACCTTGGCCAAATGCAGCGTAGTTGCAGCGACTCAATTCAGCTGCTGTGATGCCAGATAGGAAGTCGTAAAGAAGGCACTGATGTTGGGCACTCTTGTTAAAGTCGATTTTGGAAGTCATGGTTATAGGCTTTGAACGACTAAGCAACTGCTGCGTAATCACACCCACACACCCTTTATATACTGCTACTATAGAAGGTTCAAGAAAGTTCCATAAACTTTTTTCTGGAAAATTTTTTAAACTGCCAGAACTTTCTGATTGACCCAATATATAATCCCTGAATATACAGCATTTCCTATTTGAAAGTCTGATCTCATTGGAAAAACACAAAAACACTTTCCTACTGTCTGTTGTGGCCCTGACTGCTGGACTTATCTGCAAAGCAAAAAATGCAGGCAGATGAGTCCTGCAGACTAGGATGTACAGGGTGGTCCAGGTCAAGTGTAACAAAATTTCAAAGTCCCCTCTTACCCCAAAGACTTGACTCGGAGTTGAGCCTTCATCAAATGGATATTTGATGGATACCTTGCGACAGGCTTTACTGGCAAATGATCTGGAGGCAGCAGGAAAATGACGAGAATTAATAAATTGGTCAACCAAATCAGGCTCTGGATTTGGCACAATCCCAACAGGTCCATCAGGAAGATGGCAAAGGAGATGAATGTCTCAAGGTTGACGATGATGAGGATGGTCAAGAACAACCTAGGGTGCACCTCCTGCTGGCTCCAGAAGCAACAGTTCCTCAGTACAGCCACCAACAGTAGGAGACTGTCCCAAAGATGCTGGAGAAGCTCAAGAATAGTTCATCCCCCAACATCATCTTCTTGGACGAGAAGTTATTCTTGGTGCAGGTAGTCCACAATGGGCAAAATGATCGGGTTTTAGCACAAAGTCAAGAGGAGATTCCTGACCATGCTTGAATGGTGTTCCGCACCCAGAAGCCAGCCTCAGTTATGGTGTGGGCTGCCATCACAACAAGGGCAAGTCCCCCATGGGCTCAAGATCTGTTTGAGGATGAGCCTTGGACTTTCCAGCAGGATGGAGCAACGTCTCATATGGCTAATGTAACCCATAACTGATGTCATAAGAATTTGCCAAGGTTCTTGACCAAGGAAGAGTGGTCCAGTCATCTGCAGATCTGAACCCTCTTGACTATGCCATGTGACCGATCTTCAAATCTAAGGCCTGTTCCAAGTCCCACCACAGTCTGGTTCATCTCAGACAAGATTTGGTTTGTATTTGGAGCAAAATTCCAAAGAAATTGGTGAGGAACAGCGTCAACAACTTCGAGAAGAGGTTGAAGGCCATTATCAAAGCCAAAGGTGGTCACTTTGAGTGAAACTTATGTTACGTTTGGTACATTATATCAGGAACATGCTGTGTAAATTTCAAATTAATAAAACATGCTGTTGCTAAGAAAATTGCAGTTTTGTTTGTAACACTTGACCTGGACCACCCTGTATTTTGCAAAATTGACTCCCTTCAAGAAAATGTGTCAAGGATACACTGTGACAAGTTTATGAGTCCTGGTTCATTTATATTTTCTTGTCACTACCTTGTGTTTCTTGTGGCAATGAGTGAATTGCTTGGCTGTTGTGTTTTTCTCTTTCTTAATTTCTGTAACAGTATTTTTCTTGATTTTATCATGATGTCACCTTGAATGCTTTTCAGGTGTAGTAGCAATCGAACCAGAATGGCTGCCAACCTTTGCCCCAAAACAGTGCAACATATTAACTCCCCTGGAGGATCCCCCACCCTCATATGACTCAGAAGGCGATCGTGTTGTGTGCTGGGTCACAGGTACCTTTGGAAAGGAGGCTTGGGAACTACCTCGAGTTAGAATAGAACATCCTGATGTCCTGGACCGCTTTCGTTGGTTTGGGGTGTTCTTTCTTGATGGTTCCATTGTTCCATCTCTGAAGAAGTTTTCATCCTCACTCCTTTCCCCTCCATCAACCATGGTCAAGTCCTGGGCTCGACTCCAGTCACGGACCAATGCCTTCCTTCAAGCCCTCATCAGCAGACGAATTGACACACGAAGGAAGCTTGAGGAGGCCTGGTCAACAGACAACACATGTGAGTTTTCATAAATTAAACATTTGCCAACTCTTGAAATGCAATTACAGTCACCTGAGTGCAAGAAGCTAGAGCCTCATGTTATGCTAGCACCCAAGATTTTCAAATCATTTCATGTGAAGCCCTTGAGACAATGTAGATGCAAGCTAAGTACTTAATTTTGAATTTGTGAAGTCACATTCAGTCAAGGCCAAGTATCAATAATAATTGAGGGAGAAAAGTTTTTTATTAGCATGGGGACTAAAGGGAAAAATGATGTCTCATATGCTATGGAACTTAAGCATGGAAACTTTAAGACGTCCCATGATTCCTGGGAGCCTAATCCAAAAATATCAAATGCTGGGAGAGACCAATATGATATGCAGAAATTAGAACTGTATCATCCCAAACTTCCTAAAGTAGCTTGGGCCAAGGCAATTTCGCACCAGCTTGTCATTAAATCCAAGAACCTGATATTTCATTTCACCCAGGAAGTTTCTCAATGATGGATGACCAGGGATGGCAATGGAATTATTTTGATTGCAGTACATTTAACAATTTCAGCTGATCCATATATAATATAATGGAACCATAGAGAGTTTGTTTGCCCTTCGGGCAACCAAACTCGCTAGTATTCAATATACTGCTTGTTAGTACATAAAGTACATTGTTAGTACATAAGTCTTTGAGCTTTAGAAATAAAAACCTGTAGATTTTGCACTAGAACTAGATTATTCAATATAATGGTGAAAATTCTCAGATGTCTGCAGTTTACCTCCCCTTAAGAAGAATGTAGACCATGATGGTCAGCCATGCAAGTACTTTCTGTTACCAAGAGGTGATGTGTCCTTGAGTCAGAAGTGTCAGTTGAAAATTTTGTAATTATTTTAGCATTTAGAATATCAGTAAAGAAATTGTGGTTCCATCTTGCAATTATGTTGATATTCATAAAATGATACAGTTATTGCTAGAATTTTCCTTTACATTAAGTAAATTATTAATTTAATTCTACCCACATTGAAACTCTTTGTTCCATCCCAGAAACGAAGCAGATAGTTAACACGTTGGCGACAATGCGTCCTGATGCCAGGATGCAGATTTTTTTTCAACGAATACCCTCTGGAACTGTTGAAAATGTTCCAGAAGATTATGATTTCGTAATTACTGATAAAAATTTAAAAAAATTCAACATTTTAAAAAAACTCGGCAAAAAAAAATGTTTTCTGGGACCATGCGTCCTGATGGCAGGATGCATTTTTTGACAAAAAAAATGCGCATGGTCCCACGCGGCAGACAAGCAAAAATAGGCTGGTTGTCAACGTGTTAATTTCAAATTCCTGTTGTTAGCATTGCTGTTTATCATATTCCCAGACTATGAGACTGAAATATGATGTGTGTTTCCAGGTCTGCTGAAGGAATACTTGGCATGGGTCCCCCCACAGCTGCACAATGATGTCTATCTTTCCTGGCCTCCACTCAACAAGAAGGAAGACTCTTTTGCCTCCTGAATTGTGATGTTTGCTGCAATTTTTTGCAGATGATATTGATTTTTTTTTACTTCCTTCTCTGTACTTCATTTCAAGTTGATGTCAAGATACAGGTCTGTTGTGAGCAGGAAGGAGATGACTGAGTCTCCTTGGGAAAACTTCCCACATTCTGCAATATATATAAGGGCATCTTGCCTCTGTATTCACACTGTTAGCTTTTCGTTATACTTTTCACGTTAGAATGATCATTTGAAAGACAGGTCTGTGAAGAGTTGAACTTCAAAGCTTTGATATTTTAACAGGAATACAACATTAAAGTGTAGGCGCTGGGATTTTATATAATGTGATCATTTCCTGAAATTTTTTTAAATTACTTTTTATATTTATAGCTAAATTTCAATCCATGAAAATTAGTCACAGGTCCATATCTATTGTTCCTAGTTACTAATCAGCCATGAAAGATTTTATTTGTAACTCTTTTCATATACTCCATCTTTCTCTGTAGCTCATGGAGTTGATGCAGAACAGAAGTATCAATAATATGTGATGTATTCAGGAGGAAAAAATGAAGTGAGGGAAGAAAGAAGGAAGTGGAAATAGTAGGGGATGTTGTACGTGGACGTAATAGGCCCAGATGGTCTCCAATGGGACCTGCTTTGGATCAGGCTGTCCAGAGTGGCCCGACCCAAGCCATTTGTCTCATTTCACCTCTCCCAGGTCAAAGGAGGCTTCATTCTGGTTTCAGTGATGCGTCAATGTTGTACCCTCTCGGTAGATGCATATCTTGCATCAGCCTTTGTGTCGGAGGTGTCAAGCAGCCGTGTGTACAGACGGGCAGTGCTCCGGCATTATTCCTCGAGTCCAGACTCCCTTCTTACTATCCAGATGACCTGGCCTCAGCAATGCAAGCTTGACCTTGCCTGGTGAGTTACACTTCTCCCTTTTCATGCATTTATGTTATTTGGCTATGTATTTGTCATAGGGTTTTGTGGAATTCAGGGGGATTCCGAATCTCCCTAGGGAGAGACAAGAAAAACCTCCATTATGTCACCTCCCCCTATGGGGATTCCAAATCACCCAGATTAGCTGCCAATGCTTCTAACATTTTGTTTACCTACCTAGGGAGAAAGAGAATTATCAAGACACCTGGGGGAAATGGAGTTTCATTTCAGTCCATGTATAGAAATAAAAAAATCAACGTCAATAAGATTCGAAGCGGAGTCAATTAACAATATTATTATAACAATTAACAATTGGGAGGCTGCACGGCTTTCCCCCATGACATTTGGATGAGCACGTTATGCCTAGTTTTTTTTTTTACACTGCACTTGTTGGTGTGACAAGACTTGTTGCACTTGCAGATGGATCCTGCACCCCCATTGCCATAGCTTGTTTCTGGCCTCAAAGCCTTCGCCTTCATTGACACAACCACTGTCTTCCAAGCTTCTATTTCTTTGTTAGTGGCAGGCAGAATCAGGCGCAGCATTCTCAATGATAGCTATAGTCTATTCCCAACCAAAGTTTTCTGATACTTCTAAATAAAGACAGCTAATAAGCTTGACGGATGAGGTTTTGAGCAATAAATTCTAGGGTTTTGCCCTCGCCCATTATGGGAAGGGTTATAAAAATAAATAAGGTTATCAACGCCTGAAATGGATTCTTATGCATTTCCTTTGTGTGAGTTTCCTGCAGATGTCGTGGCAGCCATGGGAGGATTTCAAAAGAATCTGACAACCCTGTGCATTCTTTCCCAAAAGTGTGTCACTCACATGTCAATTCCAGTTAATCACATTATGGCTACCCACAATAAAAGTGTTAGGGGGATTCCATATCCAAGAATTTTGGTCGGGAACAGATTATAACATGGTATTCTTCAGCCTTAAATAATCCCATAAACGTAAATGAAAGGAGAATTGCCCTTGGCGGGAGAAGCTGTGGGAAGGGTAATTATCAAGCCAGGGAGATATGGAATCTCCCTAGGGTGTAGTGACATTGACATGACTTTGAGAGGATTCCACTAAACCTGCAGGTTTAGTGGAATCCTGTCTCTCCCTAGGGAGATTCGGAATCCCCCTGAATTCCACAAAACCCTATGACATATTCATTATCTCCAGATATTTATTTCTATATTTACTCTATTAACCCTTTTGCCACTAAGTTTTGTAGCAAGTGGCATCATCCCCAGTGCTAGTTTTGTTTAATTTTTTTTATAGCATATTTGTAACCACACAGCAAAAGGTCATATGGAGTAGAATAGAGGCAGAGAAAAAAAAAGTTTTCATCCTATGTTCTGTGAGTTTAGGAGAGTCCACAATATAAAATTGAGACTGCCACACTGATAGCTAAGCTTCCTGCCATTAAGTTTACTCAATTGCCACAATGAAAAGTTAATGAGGACCATGTACACAAGGAAGAGGAAAGGAGAGTACTACTCTGACTGCCCAACATATACTGAGAGTCAGAACTCATCCTACTCACTCAAAACACTGCTTCTATTAGGCTGTTCCAAAATAAATGTCCGAATTCGATCGCAAACTTTGAAGGGTCATAACTCAGCTGATAATGAACATTTTTAATAGAAGTAAGCACCATCCGCTTCAACACACTTCTGCCAACGAGATACAAGCTTGTTGATCCCAGTCGAGTAGAAATCCTGGATTCTGGAGGCGATGAAATCCTTAAAGGCATCTTCGGCAGAGGTCTGATCATGGAAGTGTTTCTCCTTGACGAAGTGATCCAGGTGTTTGAAAAAGTGGTAATCCGTAGGTGATATGTCTGGGGAGTATGGTGGATGAGGCAGAGTTTCGTAGCCCAGCTGATTCAGTTTGCGTACGGTGAGATGTGCGACATGCGGTCGGGCGTTGTCGTGCAGCAGAATCGGCCCCCTTCGGTTGACCAATGCAGGCTGAAGTTTGCGAAGTTTCTCGTGCATCGTGTCCAGTTCGTCACAGTACTTCTCCGCTGTGATTGTTTCACCAGGTTTCAGAAAGTGGTAGTGCACCACTCCTGTTGAAGTCCACCATACAGTGACCATAGTCTTCTTCGGGTGAGCGCTTGGCTTTGGGAAGTGCTTGGGAGGCTCATCTCGGTCCAGCCACTGCGCCGATCGTTTACGATTGTCGTACAGGAGCCACTTTTCGTCGCACGTAACAATACGGTCGAGAAAAGGGTCGTTTGTGTTGCGTAGAAGCAATGCGGAGCTGATCTCGTATCGGCGAGTGCGATTACTCGCGGTGAGTTCGTGCGGAACCCATTTGTCCATCTTCTTCGTCTTTCCAATGTCGTTCAGATGACGGGAAACGGTTGCGATGCCAACAGACAATTCTTCCGCAAGCTCTCGGACCGTTACATGGGGATCACGTTCCACCATAGTCTTCAGAACGGCGTCGTCAAGAGACTCTTTCCGACCTCTACCTTCCTGTTCTTCGAGAGTCTCATCTCCGTTACGAAACTTTTCGAACCAGCGTCGAATGGTGCGATCCGTGACCGATCCTTGGCCGAACGCAGTGTTGATTTTATTCGCCGTTTCGGCAGCATTAGTTCCAAGTTTGAACTCGTAAAGAAAAATCGGACGAAAGTTGCGTTTCTCCATCGTTCGCTTTGGCAGCTACAGGAACGTTAGGCTAAAGATAAATAAAAAGCAACTAAGTGGCTTACATAGAGAAAGGTTTACTGAAAAAAACAGTATATAACAATAACTGGTTATTGCAAAATTGACAGGTATAATGATAGACAAAACATTACACTTCAAAAATCGGACATTTATTTCGGAACAACCTAATATATTTGCTCTATATAGGCAGAATGACCTTCAGTAGCTACCATTGACTGCATCCTTTTGCAGTTCTAACAGCTTCCCTCTAAGCATACAGTAGCTCACAGTCATATGCCTTTTCAAGGTCCACAAAAGGCATGTAAGCCACAAGACCTGCATGTAGGGGTCCAATGTACCCATAAATATCAAATTGCCCAGCCTCAGTAGTCAGATCACTTAGGTTTGAGCAACAGGAATTCCAAAATAGATAGTATCAACAGAAATCTGTTTCTTTGTGATAGGCTTGAACAGCCATATTACTTCACTTAGATTACTTAAGAAATACATTAAGATGCACATAATCCTTAATGAGAGTAGTACAAGTGCCAAGGAGATTTTTATAATAATTATTAATCAGAAATGGAAATCTTGGAAATTCTGTTGAGAAAAATAAGTAAGTGATGTTGGCTGAAATTATGTTGAATATTGAATATCTTCATGTGACCCTCCTTTGTGTCTTTCTTGTTCTATTATATAGGTCACAGAAGATTTTCCGATTGGTTGTGGAGCATGCAGAGTTAAGTAGCCTCATGTTCTGGTTGTCCACCCTTGGAGGAGCCTACTCCAGTCTTGGGGAGACTTACTCATACTGTGTAAGAAGTCTGCTATCCTTCTTCCAATTTTCTACCAGTTTGAATGTAGTAAATTCATGCAATATTCTTCCACCCCACTATCTCACCAACATTTTGGGTGCACTAATAAAGCACTACCATGCACTGTGGACGTAGAGTTTCCAGAATATGGTCTTCCATAGAATTTCTGGTTTTATATGCAGTGGAGCAGAAATAAGGAAAGAAATTTGAACAAATTGAACTCAGTAACTGATATGGAAATATGAAACTATCACCAAATTAATGCTGAATTAAATCTATTTTAAGATGTGTAACTAAGCCTTGACCAGGATGGCTGCCAGGCTTTCCACACAGCTTGAGTATTATGTGTCTTTCTACCATATGACCAAGAATGATATAAAACTCCAAGGCAATTCAGGCAAGAAACAGGATGGGAACCACATATCAGAAAGACAAGTCTTATACTACATGAATACTTCCATAAGGTGTGGGATGAGACTTAAATGAAAAGGTTTCAGACACGTATCTTGAAAGTGTGACTGAAGTTTCTCTTGGCCAGGTTGAGCTCTCGGTTTGTCTGAATAATGCTTTAACCTGTTGAGGGCAACGTGCCTCATATGAGGCCCAATCATAGTCTTGTGCGTGGGGACTACGTGCCTCATATGAGGTTTTCGCACTTTCCACATTGCATGCGCAATTGTTCGCATGCAGAGGGCGCCAATGCCTTTTATACATATATTCATTAATATTGCTCATACATCAAATTTGTATTTATTTATTTTTTTTTTAACTCAGGCCCTGGGGTACTGCAATGGCCAAAAAACCTAGTCCTCAACAGGTTAAATACATGGCTCCTGGTTAGAAGTTGAGCATCATCAATAAATAAGGTCTTGAAGGCCATGTTAACCTCTATTGGATGCGTGGAACAAATGTTGTGCTGCAATGTGTTTCTCTCTACAGCTGAGCAGGACATACATTGTACCACTGAAAGTCCCTATAGTTTTGGCATGGCCTGCGTTTTTTTTTTTTTGGAACAAACTTTCATCTATCCCTTTGTATTAATTCCAGGGAACTGATAAGGGGTTGCTTGTGGGTGAATGTAGGTAAAAATGTAGAGGGATGTGGGACTCCCACTTCTGTGTGAGGGGAACCAGTGTAGTTCTGCAAGTGTGATAGTAGCAGGGATAGGAATCTATGCCATGGGAATTGAGTGAGATGGGAATGAAACATGGCAGCTCTAGGAGTATGCAGGAGAGCCTTTTTCTTGTTATTGCTCAGCCCCATCTGAGAGAGTATTTGGCTCAGCTGGACACATCTTTCAGAAGTGGAGAACTCAACTCCTGCTGGAAACTGCCAACCTCTGGTTATTTTTGCATTCTTCACTGGAGTCTTAGTGGAAAGAAAAGGTTATTATTGGTTTCTTTGTGCCTCCTGCTTCATACAATCACTTGAGATTTGTTGTTGAGAATGCAACTCTTTGTAATCCAAAAGAGCTTCTAAAAGTGATACACTCTGGGAATGGGAGCAGTATAGTAATATAAACAATAAAAAATAGATAATTTGTCATGGTAGTGGAATGGAAAAGGTAACATTAGACAGTTTGGAGTTGGGAATGAGATAGGAATTGTTGGTGTGGGACCAGCTGAAGATGGAAAAGGAAGATGACTCAAGTGCCCCTTTCCAGTTCAAAAACTAGCATATAAAGGATGAACAAGGTAGAAAGAAAAAGCAACTGGTGTAGTATGACTTCAGGACAAGGGAATATGAAGAATCCCCTTGCAAGGTTATCCCTAGTGAATTTCATGTGATTCACTAAGAAAGTTTTCCTTGGGATGCTGAGAAGGAAATGTAGTGAGGTGGAAAAATATGGGTCTTACTAGGGAAAAAGAATCAGTTTCTGCCAAGGATTCTTCTCATGCAGCTTTGTGTTTCTGACATTTAGATCTTGCTTCGACAAAAAAAGACCAGAACTCTGTCCTTCATTTACTCCAACTGGCAATGTGCATGTTTGTCTTACTAAAATTTTGATTGTATTTAAGAAAAGATTTACTGCTTTGACATTTCTAATTTTTGCAGAAGAAATGGAATCCAGTCAATTTTTCCAAGCTTCCAGATTCTGAGGCTAACAAGAGGCTACGGGTGGATTTTTGAGCAGAAAATTTTTCAAAAATCCACCCTACTTATTCCTTTAAATACTCTCTCTTTCATGTTTTTTACTTCTCATCTAGATCCAGGTTGAGCATTGCTGAATACTAAGTGAGCTCTTGCTTGAATGTTCTCATTTGGAGCAGGCAGAGATGGCAGGTCAGATCTCACAGAAGCAGCTGAAGATTGCATTGACACAAGGAGATCCAATCACAGCCTCAAAGTGTAAGCTATTTGCGGCATTGAGCCTGATTCAGACGGGAAGATTTTTGGAGGCCCGTAGGATCATTCGAGAGCAGTGGAACTTTTCCCAATCTTTACCTGAGTCTGGTCGGGATGTACGGCTGGAGCGAATGTGTCAAGGAATCTGGCATAAGCTTCGATGCCTCCAGCTTCGCAAGTCCCGGGAGCAGAAGGTCTCTTCATTGTCATCATTACCATTTTTTTAAATTATTATTCCCTTATCTGTCATCCAAAAATATGCATCTGTGAATGGTATTGAATGTGATCCTAGTCATTTTCTACATGAAGTTTTCTTCAATATTGGCTGTTTCATGACCATCTCATTATCATCACTAATCAGGCCCGTTTCCAGGAACCATTTTGCAAAAGTGACCCGGTGTTGTTTTAGCTCCGCTGTCAGGACGTGTGGGACCCACAGGCAAGATTTTTTCGTCATGTTCAGGTGGTCGCGCAGGATTCCTCCAATTGACGTGGCATCAATCCCAGATAGATGCTCCTCAAGGGTCAAGTAAGGATCCTCTTCAATGAGCCTTTTGATGATAGCCACATTTTCGTCATTTGTCGCAGATTTGGGGCATGGCTCGTCCGTGAGGTCAAAATGTCCAGTTCGAAAACGGCCAAACCACTTCCTCATGGTCGTCATTGTGGGCGAGGCCGCCGAATGGGATCACGTGTTCTCCGTGTACGTAAGAGGGCGCTATTATATACGGACTGACTCCAATTAGATAAGTACCAGTGAGATTCGGAAGGACTAGGCTGTTCAGCAACAATAACAATGGATATATTGAAGGTATACAACTCACTCATACAGTCTACAGGCACCAGGTAGGAGGGAAGTTGATAAGTCGAGGACGACGGGAATAATTTACAGGTCCCTATACAATCCAGACATACAATACACACCGTTGTACAATGTCACACGATCACATCCACTCTGTCTCCAGTCCACCATCTAGAGTCGCCTCCACCCCCTTGTCCCGGTCCAGGGGAGGTCTCTTGGAGGTGGGAGGTGTCCGGTAGGGGGTGGCTCCTCCTCCACTCCTTGGTGAGGTCCGTCGCTAAGCCCACAATCCTCCGGCCCCAAATGTTTGGGTGCCCTTTGGGCACCCAGGCGATGCATCCGGCAAGGTGTTCCAATGAGTTCCGGGTGATGTTCTCGCCTTCCTGACCTATGCTGCTACGAAAGAAAACGTATAAGTATTTGGCTCCAAATCGTCCCTACGGCGTTACTATGCTGCGAATCCATATAAGTTTTATACGGTACTATTAAACCCAATGTCCTGCAATCCGGAAGAATATTTGGCCCTCACATCATACAGGACAATTCAGAAACATAACAACCCTCAAGACAAAATTATACATAATTAACAATGGTACGTCAAGACATACACTTTCATCTTGCTCGCAATCAACAAACGTTTGACAACATGATTTCCCTCGTATTAACATGGTGCCTACGACTATTTACAGAAAACTCTTCAATCAGCAAAATAAAATACATCTGCACATATCTTCAGACCAAATATAACTCCGGCGCTTGACTGCTACGTCTCTTTTTCCTTCAAATACGAAAAATAAAAATAATAAAAACTGCTACCATTAAGGCCACTTCATATATAAGTAATCAACTTCGGTGCCCGTAAAAAAATTTGTCGACTTTTATTGAAAAACGTTAGGAGTGAAATGTGTTTTTCCGACATTTCTGTAAAATAAAGAAAAGGAAACTCTTTGTCTTCTCTGATGCATCATGTGGCGCCTTTCTGCCGGTGTCCTGCTGGAAATTCGTCATATGCGGGTGACGAACCCCGATGTCTTGAAGTGTGTCTGAAGAACAGACCCCTTCACCCGCGCTAAGTCACGAACTGATGAGAATGTTAGTAGCGTTCTCCTCATTTACCAGTCCGGGGATCGTATGTCCCGATCGAACGGACCTTCCTCCTTCCCGCCGCCTCCTCTCTCTCTGTCTGGGGTGCCGTTGACATGGAGCGGGGGTCTTATAGTCAATTGTAACTTCTTCTATGAAGTCCATGTTATCCGCATTGGGAAATTTCCGTAAACTGCACAATATTTACTTCGCGCAGATGTGACCTTCATCCCTTGGAAAGGATCTAAAATGAGTTAACGGTGCTCCTCTATTTTCTTGTTTTGCACTACCTAACTAGGACGTGAAGTTGGGTGTCATTTATTGTTTTACGATGCGCTGTTGCACCCTTTTCTCTCACCGCCTTCTAGGTGTATTTTTTTCCGTTGGAGGTAATAGCATTGTTGTTACCGGCGGGATTGACATATTGTGCTACCCGCGAATTTCCCTTTCTACGACCTCGTGTTGAACAATGAGTCCTCCTGAATCTGTTTACTATACCACAACGGCTTTTATGACTTTGTTTTTGGACTGTTCCAAGCCTTACCCTCCTATTTTCTCTAACGCATGTTCTCCTAGAACTGAGTCGTTTTCCCATTGAGTGCTTCTTAGGCCTTCTGTCCAGTAAACCTTCTCCTGACCATTACCTATCTAAACGCATCCTCTCCAAGTCCGTACAAACCGTCTCTAAAACATCCGTACCCTCATCTACCCTTGCTGTCGCCCGTCTCGACTGTCTCCTTTCTGGGAGAGGCTCGTCGGCGATTGGTCCTCTTGATCTAAGGCGATATGGCAAGAGCTGAGGTCCCAAACTAACGAGGTCTCTCTCGGCCGACCTCTTCGGCAACCACTCTCTCAACCTGCTGCGACCCTAATGGGGAGCTGAACTCATCCGGTATCGGCTCATGCCTAACTGTACCCGGAAAACGGACCTCATCACTACCGCTATGTGGAGGGACTGCTCGTAGGGATGGCCAGTGAAGTCGGGGAGGTGCGAGCCAGCACCTATGTAAGGGGATATTTGACTCCTCCGATCCAGAACGAGAGACATGTCCTTCATAGATTTCCGACATTCGCGAAGACTCCGGAGAATCCGAAACAACTCTTTCTCTCGTACTCGTATCGTGTGAGACGATATCATTTGCCTGATCCTCTAAGGTCGTACTCCGGGTGGACTGGGAACATTCCGTCCGTCCAGTGGGTGGTAATTCGGGGAAATACTCGGTTGATTCCTCCAAGAATATGGGATGGAAATGTGATGAATTAGGAAGCTGTACTTTACCCTCTTTATCAATCCTTTGCGCACTTGGACATAACCCATGCTTTTCACGGGCGGGCGGGTTTGTCGGAGGTTGTTTATAAGGAATTGCCCTATCACAATGAATTCGTACGTTACCCCTGTAACCCGTCATTGCTGTTATCTCCAAAGTAGAGGGAGAAAAAATACGGACAATCTGGAAAGGGCCCACAAAACGTAGTCCTAATTTCGAGGTTTGTCCTTTCGGCATTGACCCTTCACGCTTCACCGAAATGAGGCTTTACCACGTCCTTTCTCGTCGCTGGGTGGAAAACCATCCGTCCAGTCAGGGGGTTATTGGGTTTCCCACAAATCACCGTTAGGGTGTCCTCGGTCCGGTGTGGGAGTATAATAACGGTCACCGATATGGGGTGTTCATGCCAGCTTCTCGTCGGTTCATCTACGCTTTCTGTTATCACATGATTTCTCCTGGGCTACTGTCTTTCCCGCCTGCGTTGCTCGGCTTCCCTTACCTGTTCCACTTCTGCTTCGTCTTCCGAGGAATCGGAACTATGAGAACTCCCGCCCTCCTCGATTGATTGCAAAGAGGCAAATCGATTTAGGAGAGGTAAAACTGCCCGTCCTGTCAACCCAATATGTACCTGTCTATGAGGCGATTTACCGCCTACCGAACACACTTGCCCGTCGGATTCCCACACGATCCCCATTCTCTCTCTTAGGCATGTCTCATTTCTCACCCCAAAAGATTGATTCCTCCCGTACTTCTGAACCTTCTCCGTCGAGGGCAGCAAGTACACCTGTATTTCATCCTTGAAGCGAATCCGTTTTATTCTTGTCGAGGCTTGAGGGGCACGTTTCCTGAGTATCTCGGCATAAGTGGGACGCCCTCGCTGGAACGGAACGATGCTATCGCCAACGCGAAGGGTATTAGTTTCTAGATCGATACACGCCCCGAAGCCCTGTAGGAAATCCATGCCAACAATACCGGACGCGGGGAATTCCGGTAAGTTCCGACAGACCAGAAAATCGTGACGCCCGCCTTGACTTGGGAGACGAACATGCAAACTATATTTTCCCTCAATCGCAATGGGATGTCCCGTGACGGATCTCAGAGTTACATCACAAGGGGTTTTCAATGATTTGATTTCCCAATTTTGAACACATAGTACTTCCCACGCGTCTCTCCTTAACAGCGTGACTTTGCTCCCTGTATCTACGAGAAAACTCAACAAAACGCCTTCGACTTCCAACGTTACGATAGGACTAGTCGGAGACTTAGAAACATGGGACAAAAAGTCATTACCCTCATCTAAATATCTATCTCCGTCACAGCGGCATTTGGGAAACCTACCCCAACTCATTATCTCCTTCGTTCTATCAAGGTCACTTCTCCCGTACAAATCCAAACCGCTCCCCCTACCGCATTCAGGGGAGCTCACAGCCCGTTTTTTGAAATGGTATCCTCCCGATGATCGTATTCGTCGTCCCTTCTTTGCCGGGATTCCGCCTTCCCTCTACTCTTTGATCTTTTTTCCCTACGTGGGGAGAGAGATCTCGAGCGCGAAGATTGGGATCTCCTAGTACTCTTCCTGCGCTCCTCCTTGCGGTATCCTTGGAAGTTCGTGCTCCGACAATTCCGCCATCCGTGTCCCATTCGCCCGCACTCATAACACCGAATTCTAGGTCTACTCGGGCACGCGGCTACGAGATGGTGTAGGGAACTACAATTGTAACACCTACGATCAGCCGCCGAAAATCGCGACATCTCTGGTCGTGAGCCGTCACGCTCCTGAGGTGCATTTCTCGCGGAGGAAGCTGCGATAGAAAGAACGGTAATAGCTTCCTGAATACTTTGCAATTTGCTGTCTAAGCTATTGAGATCGACCGGCTGTCCGTACGTGGTCACTTCCTCATCGTGAGGAGACATCAAATACGACTCCTCATCCTGTGCAATTTGTATGGGGGATTCTAGGGTGGTGGGCTTTTTCCCCATCACTCTCGGCCGCAGCTTATCCTGTAAACCTCGTAGGAATGCTGTTTTTGCCATCGCGTCCTGTAGGTTTTTTTTCACCGCTTCGGTTTTCGCTTCCCCGGTCAGAACGCGATCAAACGTCAACTTAACTCGTTCGGCGTATGGAGGAACTTTCTCACCTGGTCGTTGGCAGACCGACAAGAGAGCGCTTAAAGCTGCCGAATCTTCCTTCTGAGGAGCAAACCTCTTTCGCAATTTCGACGCGAAATTGTCAAAAGTCCCTGTCATCATCTCCGGGAACGCACGCACAAAATCCCTAGCAGACCCTGCCACTCTCACTCCCACTATATTCATTACATCGGCATCGCTGAGACGTCCGAGGTTCCCTACAAATTTGAGTGTTTCCAGAAAATCATTAACAGCACTACTCTTGCCATCGTACAGAGGGACCAACATCGCGGCGCCAGATATAGAAATGGGATGAGGTTCCTCCGGCGTTCGCGGTTTTTCTTTCACCTTCTGGAGAGCTTTATCCTGGCGCTGCTGTGCAGCCAACATATCCTGAATCTGTTGCTGTTGTTTTTGAATCTGCAGTTGCAGTTGTTCGACCGACATCCTGTATTTCCAGATCCACCGGTACCCAAACGACACAAAAAAATATTTACTTCCTCTCTTCAAAATGGAGAATTTGGGCTGAACCCAGTCGTATCGTTACTCACAAACTTCGTAATATCAAAGGAACAACCTGACCACGGCTATGTAGAATCCTCGAAAAAAAAAAATAATAATAATTTGGAATAGACAAATAGGACCCTGGACACGGCTGTGTCAGGGTCACCATAAATGTGGGTGAGGCCGCCGAATGGGATCGCGTGTTCTCCGTGTACGTAAGAGGGCGCTATTATATACGGACTGACTCCAATTAGATAAGTACCGGTGAGATTCGGAAGGACTAGGGTGTTCAGCAACAATAACAATGGATATATTGAAGGTATACAACTCACTCGTACAGTCTACAGGCACCAGGCAGGAGGGAAGTTGATAAGTCGAGGACGACGGGAATAATTTACAGGCCCCTATACAATCAAGACACACAATACCCACAGTTATACAATGTCACACGATCACATCCACTCTGTGTCTGTCCACCATCTAGAGTCGCCTCCACCCCCTTGTCCCGGTCCGGGGGAGGTCTCTTGGAGGTGGGAGGTGTCCGGTAGGGGGTGGCTCCTCCTCCACTCCTTCCTGAGGTCCGCCGCTAAGCCGACATCATGCTTGGGGTCTTCATTGCCATACACTTGAAGGAGCTCATCAAAGCACCCAAGTTGAATCAACGTTGATTCAACGTCATTTCGTCAACGCGGCTAACGTTGAAACCACGTTGCCTGTCAACATTGATTCTACATTGAAAGTTCATTTTTTTATCAACAATTGATTCAACGTTGACATCAACGGTATATCAACATTGATTCAATGTTCAACAGCAACATTGCAACGTCGATTCAACATGTGCTTATCAACGTTGACTCCATATTGAAAATTCATTTTCTTCATCATTGAATAAATATTGAATCCACGATGATTCAACGTTGATATGACAGGTCTCAACAATCTGTTTAATTCGTGCGCATGAGCCGTTTCATGGCTGAAGCATCTCGACACGATCTCCATCCTCAGAATCTGCTTTTTTAAGATCCCCCATCCAATGACAATGCGAACCTAATGCCGAGATGAGAAAGAGGCATCCTGTTCCCCCGGAAGCAGGACACCGACGCGATTACCGCGATTTAATAAGAGACTACCCTCACTTCACGCACCCTTCGGCAGTGATCATGATTTGGATTCATCCTCGAAAACAGGACGACGTTTTCTCGTGGAGTAATACGACCTCGCATACTTTCTTGTGTCCATCACCCTGCTCAGAATTATCCTGGAATATATCCAGAAAGTCAAATTCCTTCCAGGCGTCGTTTGTGGAGAAAATATCAAGTACGGTTCCAAAAGTACTAGAGACGCGTACTGATTGCATGTACATGGTAACTAACCATGTTGGACAAGTAGTTGCCATCATATTTCGCAGTCAGGAAATCTTGTTTGTTCGCGTGTCTCGCTAGATGTCTCGCCAGGCATCTGTTGATGTAACGTTGACCGGACAACGTTCTCTCAATATTGATCTTTTCAACATTGAATCAACATTGAATCAATGTTA
>CAJPEV010001055.1:0-78743 GCA_905338385.1 Darwinula stevensoni
GTACGTTGCTGACGCAGATGTCCGGGTTCTCAGTGCAGTACTCAAAGTAAGCAAAAGATGGCGTTTATGCTCCCTCAAACTTTCGAACTCGAGTCAGGACTCACCAGACCTTAGGAGAAGAGTTTTCTTCCTTTCCCTGTATTAATCTTATCGTAATACTTGTAAAGGAGTATTTAGTAAAAGTATAAATATCATGTTTCAATGGTAATCAATGATTCTGGAAAATTTTCCGCTGGGGTTTTGTACGGGAACAGAGAAGTGTGAACCAACATGTTATGAGTTTTTTCTCTCTGAGAAATGGGCGGCTTTCAATAAACTTGAAAGATTGTCCTAAAACAGGGTGGTCTAGTTACCTACTGTCCCCCACGACTCTGTTCATGAGACAGCCGGCACGCCCTATGCGAAATGGAGACGCTGTTAGCGTGTTATCAGTGACAGGTTGCTTCTTGTCGTAGACGTGGTGCCGGATGACGAGCCAGTAAAGCTCCCTTCGAAGCCGACAATTTAAGTTCATGAGCCGGTTTTTGAACCCCCTTAAGCCCGATGTGAGTAGAGATAAGAAAGGTACACATGTGTACCTTCTGTACCTTTTCAACGAACGTATTTTACGACATACGTTTGTACCTCATAACGTACAAAATGTGTACCTGACTGTACGTTTCTGCTTTGCTGTGTACGGAATAATGCATCTTGGTTCTACACCCTAATACAATTGCAATAATGAATAGGATTTTCAAGGAAAAGTCATTAGACTTAAATCAATTTCTCCCCGTGGAAGATGCCGCATCGGGGATATTGATTTTAAATTCGGATCTTGATCCAGTTCTTTCGATCCCGAAATTCTTTTGTTGGAAACAGAGTTACGCCGTCGAACGCATCGTAGATCAAAATTTCCATCCCATCGGTACGGGACGATCGATCGATGCGTCGTCGTGGGATCGTATAATGCAGTGGCAATGCTTTTCCCGATCGGTTTATAGAGTATTTCCGAGAGAATGATTCTCATATCGTCTCCTACACCTCTATGAAAGTCCCCATGGAGGTGGAGGACGAACGTCTGACCAGCTGGGATGGAATCCCCCTGCCTACAAGGTGACGAGTGGACCATCAAGCCTTGCAACGACTAACGCAGGGATATGCGGAAGCCGTGCACATTCCATAATACTGAATCGGCATAATTCCATAACGCCATTCCATAATATGTCAATTAAAGCCGACATACTTTCGCCATGCCTAGAGATGGCTGTCACGATGGCCTTCACTGGCCTCAGCTAAGCTAGGCGAATCACAAACTCCCTCACGATCTCAACAGAAATTACCCAAATACTGTCGGTTCAAAGTTTTGCAGCGCGACTTTGTATTCTAATTTCTCGACACTTGGAGCATCAGCTCCGAAAGTTTCACCATCTAGGGCAGCTAAGTCTCTCCTTTTTGCAGTACTGCTGCGAGAAATTAAAATGTGTCACCATTTCTCCGGGATTCAGCTCGGAATCCATACGGTGAGACAAACAGCTCCCTAACATTATTTATGATTGTATCAACTGGAAAACTAACGGGAAAAGCCCTCCTCGGTCTGACTCGAACGTGATGCAAACTCGAAAAAAACTTCACCTTCCGAAAATATAGAAATGATAGGAATTCCCATCCTGTCCTAGAGGCAGAGCTTCCCAAAACGGCTTAATTGCCTCATATTGTCGAAGAAATTGTGCTGAGAGGACTTCGTCGCGAGACAGATCCACGCACGGTTTCACGTGAAATTCTGTCGCATGGAACAAAGTCTCTTCGACAAAACCGCCACTGTTAAGTAAATAGATTCCGCCTGAAAAACTGGGCACATAATGGTTCCATGGGTGTCAGATGGCAGTCTCTCCGCCGATGATGGTGCTTCCTCGTCTGCGCAGCATGCTCTCAAGATTCTCATACTCTATGTGGTAGAGATCAACGTCATTATGGTGCCTTATGATGTGTAGGAAAACGGAGCTCGTTGCGAGCAATTAAACAAAATTACTATATTTAAAAAAATGAAAAAGTGGCGGTCATAGTCGCCTACGACCTGACTAAAGCCTAAGGAGGGAAACATGGTTTATTCAACATGCAGTCTGGTATCAATACGGTTGTCGTAAGCCTCGGACCGCCGATATTATATTGATGCCTTCATGGTATATGTAGTGATATCAGCATGATTTCAAAACGATTTTATAGTTGTAGTCTGCTTCATGCTCTGAGAGATTCCTTCTCTCGTGGAACCTGAAAAGGCTGGATCTGAATGAGACACGTAAAATGCAAATTTTCTGGAAGGTCTGTCATCAATATACTTGACATTTTAACGAATGCTTGACAGACAAAATGATCTGAGGAGTGCGACCGACTCGGAGAGACTGAAAAGACATTGTTGCATCGTGCGGGGATCATAAGGTTTCTGTAGATCAAAATCAAAAGAATACAAAAGAATACTTGAACGCTCAAATGAATACTTTTAGAGGAACACTTGAGCGAAAATGTTGACTGCCCCAGCCACCTGTTCTTGCGTTGCTTCTCTTTGATTTTGATGAAGATCGCGCAGAACATGAAAAATGAAATTTTGTATCAGAAGTCGACAATGGGTCCGAGGCGTCTATTCTTGGATCTCAGCTTCCCGAAAACATTTACGAACGAACGAGACGGCTCCTTCTTTTCCCTCGTACGTTTCCCTCTCTTTCATCGGGTTTCAAACTCACATAACTGTTCTTGAAAGTGTTGTATTGTTATGAAAGTGTGGATAGCGAAGGTGGGACGATCGAAGGTGTTCACGAATGCCTTCGGGAAGTGGAAGGAGTGCGAATGCGGCTCGGTAAAGAGGGACGAGGATGCGGGGATGAGGGTACCCATTTCGCTGAAGTTAATGTAGATGTCTCGTGGGTGGACTTCATCGCGCACGTCTCCCTCCATCAAAGATACGTGAACTAGGACAGCGAGTTAGCTCGCTCCTTCATCTCGCTGCTTTGCTTACGTGCAACCATCGAGACCGATGCATTCTTATAGAAGAAATTCTAACAAGAGTAATTGGATGCCTCGACGTGCTGGTATAGAGAAAAGGCATGGTAATAATGGACTCACTGTTTTTACACGAATGCATGCAAGTTACGTAACAAAATTGATGCAGGGGGGAGTGTTAAGAAACCGTCTATAGTAAATGTCTTCGAAATGACTTGGACCTGGGGAAGTTCTGACATCGTGCATGAGGAATTTGAAATAAAGGAATTCTATATTTGGCGTAACGTAGGTCCGGAAGAAAGGGTGGTGGAGTTTTGCCAAACGTAAGAAATTAGGTGTCAGTATCAAGAAGGATCTCACTTCGGTTAGTCGTACGTCGATTGAGTTGTTATGGTACGAGATCGATTGGGCGACAAGGAAGATATCGTATAGAATCTGCTACAGGCCGCCAAATACTCTCAGAGATCAAATTGCTTTTTACGGACTAATGAATAGTACTGATGAGAAGTCTCAGTAGGTTACGCCCTCAGAGATTTTTATATGGCCAGCATAAATTGGTCAGTGCCAAAAGGGGTGTGCGAGAGAAATATTTGGATGCAATCCAGGGACGTCTCTTTGTTTAGCACGTTCAAGAACCAACAAGATGTTCTGCTTTATTAGATTTTGTTTTTCGAAATGGATCTGGCGCTCGATTTAAAAGTTCAAGATAAATTTGGGGACTCGGATCATTGCATGATCACAAGGGATATCAGACGGTCGAAAAATAAATAACCCTTTCGAATGGGGTCCCGCAAAAGTATAGAGGAGATCCATCGAGTGATACGACCGACTAAGCGGATCGAGAGGATGAGCAGGTTGGGGGCGACTTCAGCCTCATAAATCATTTCAGCATGGACAACGCCGGTCACGGTCTGCGTACGAATTTAGTCATAGAGAACCATCTCACTCCCTACGCTTCATTTTCGTCCGTCATATTTAACCCTTTCAGGCATGGTGTCAACTATAGTGGACGGCAAAATTTTTGGCGATCATTTTTGTATGCAGTCAACTCAAGGGCACATAATCTCTTCAGTGTTGCTTTCTAGCGGTGAAACATGCGACTACAACGACAGAGTACCTCCTTAACCGTTAAACCAAAAAGTCATATTTTTCTTTTTCTCAAAAAATTAATACATGAAAGTGTTAAAGGTGTTTTTTTTTTCAAAATTTACATCAAGCAATTTCGGTTTCAAATTAATTTTTTTTATTATTTCATAATTATATTGGTGTCAACGCTTCAATCTTTGTTTATATTAATGTTCTTAATGATGATGAATTAATGATTTTTAAATGCCTGGATCTCATCCAGGCATGGAGATGTGGCATTGACAACATGGAGTATGGTAGGTTTTGTCTACTCAGTGTTCACAGCAGGACGAGGAGAAATCAATTTAGGCTGCAACAAGCCTCGTGACATTTTTACTTGTCAGATAGTGAATGCGTGGAACGCATCAGAACATTCTCTTACCGTCCTTACTGCGAAAGCACTTGGGAGAAATTACATGACTCCGTAAACAAAACAAGAAAAGAGCAACATGGCAGAAATTAGAAAGATCAACACACTCTCCCAAAAAATATTCTCTCAAGAGGGACATGCCTATTTAAATAGACGCTTGTCCTCGCCTCAGGTTGTAAATCTGGGCGAGAACGACCCAACACGAACCTTGAACCGTGACCCTAATCGAAATGACTAACTGACTCCTGCGAGTAAGTCCATCATCTTCTGGGTTATTAGAGACTCCTTTGAAAAGACTTTCGATTTGAAAAGACGACCTATCGGAATGAACCACCAGACCCAACGGCTTCCTAGCTTTTTACAGCATTCGTTACCCCAATTTCGATTTCAGTTGCTCATATTATCATGAGAGCCGTAAGTAATAGCTCATAAGACGGCCCAGAGATGACGCGGAAGAGTCCCGGTCATGTGCATAAAAATATTTAAAGGATTACAGGCAAGTTTTTGTACAGATATTTATAGGGTTCTGGTCAAACCTGCATGGAATGTAAAGCAAGGAATTAGAAACTTGTGAAATTTGGGCAAAAGTGAATAATTAAGTATTAGATGGATGCGAGCAAGTGAGATACATCGGTGAGTTGTGCGCCGAAAGAGGAACACCGCGGGCCCCTGCCGAGCTTTAGAACAGGGGTCGGGAACTTATGGCTCATGAGCCAAATTTGGCTCACGAACCGAAAAGTTTGGCTCATTGAGGCGTGGCTGAAAACCATGGTTGTTCCTCATTTTTCTCATGTATCGAAGAATGCATGAGAAAAATGTGTCTGTAGCTAACTTCAGGAAAATTTATGTTATTCTGAAAATATTTCGCTCATAAGCACTTGGCTCAATCTTAATATGGCTCACATGACCAAAAAGGTTCCCGACCCCTGCTATAGAATGACGATCGTCGACCGGATCGTATCTTCACTCTTCCTAGAGACCCCTGTCCTGACAACACCTCCTGGTGGCTGGCCGGGTATCCAACCAAAGCGGATCTTCCCTTCTACTACTTCAAGTGCATGACTCAACTGCCACCCCAACCAACCATCATCAACTTCTATATCCTCACCTGTATATTGTACTTCATCCCACCTCGTATCCTTTTCTCTAAAGGGCATGTCTTGCAAATAAAGGTCATTGAACAAAAAAAAAGGATCATACGACCGACGACGATCCTCCACGACCAGGATAGAGAGAAGACTGCTTATCGCATTCCCCATCGATCTATCTCGTGTTTTTAAGCCAAAAGCCAGTCCACGTTTCGCGACACGGTCTCGCTCCTTCGTCGCGACCCCGGTAGTAGCCCGAGCTACACGGTCCGATCATTGACCCATAGGACGGCGAGCGGTAGGATCGGCGACTCCCGATCCGTCTCTAACGACATCCGGCTGAGTCCCTTTACCCAGTCTCTCATCCTCACACCGACCAGCGGACCGAGCTTCCTAGCAAGCACGGGGCCTTAGCAACGTCATCCCTTTCATCTTCCCTCCTTAATTCCCAGGATCATTGATATACATGTTAGTGATATACAGTGATGAAATATTTTCCATGCCATTTATTGTCTGTACGAAGGAACCGAAGAGAAATAATGCCTTGCATCGTTGCCCTCTCGAGTGTCCTTTTCTGAGCCCCTCCACCCGGACACACGATGTCCCTGGTACCAAGTCAAAACAGTGCACTGCCGAAGAAGTATCACCCAAGAGAGGTGGTAAAGAGGCTCTAATCTACCTGCTGGTCAGTAGGGTTTACCTGGCACCTGAGTCGAAGCACTTGTCCAGTACTATAAACTGGTAGTACCATAAGGGACACACCCAAGGGAGGAAATGAGAAAGCTCGGCCTTCCGTAACAATATTGTATAAAACAGCAATTCTACAAATACCCTTGTGTTTGTAGAATTCCTGTTTAATACAATAGAGTTCCTGTTTAATACAATAGAGTTGCTCAAATAACTTTCTAAATGAGTAGATCCAAGGAACTTTAGCATTCCAAAAATAAATAAATAAACAATACGGAGCGCTCCCAGAAGCTTCTCGGGTGATATGGGCCTCTCTTTTCCTTTTGATTGCTCGAATTCCGTGCCGCCGCCGCGGCGAATTCCGCATCGCTAGAAAAGCTCTCTTAATCATCTTTGTTTCGGCGTACGAGGCATGGAGACTCACGTAGGAGTCTCGACAAGGCGATGAAAGAAAGATGGATGGGTCCGTCCCGCCTGCTGCTTTGATACCGCTCACTAGATTTTTTTTCGAACGTATCATAATGACCCTTGTCTGGGTGAAAAATTGAAGGCCAACTCTCATCCGAGACTCACCTTGACGGTGGTTAAAATGCGAGGTCGTCGGGCACAAAAGGGATATTTCGCTTTCCCCGTTTCCGTCCGTGCAACCTTCGATGGATTTCCTAAAGACACGAGACGGGAAGGAACTTGCCAAAATTGTTAGCACGCGAAGCATCCGAGTCTCGGCCGAGCCGACTCGCTCAGAAACACTTGCTCGGGTGACGATGTTGCACCGATTGAAAATGAAACACACGTGGCACAGGGAAGAACAACCGGAACAGATTCCAGGTGTGTGTCTGGCATGGGTGCGTGAGCGCGTGTGAGTATTACTTGGAGAGGAAGGCGGAATTCCGCCGGAGACGAGCCAGATGCTATCTTCGCCGTAGCCTCATGTCCATCCCGCCAATCCGCGAATTCAAGTTTTCCTCTCTCTCTTTCGTCTATGGCATTTCCAGCATTTTATGCTTCCTTCGCACTACTTCTGAATCTTCTTTATGTAAAGAACTGTCATCGTTGAATAATTGCGTTCGCACTTCCCCAGTCCTGAGAAGAGTCCAGGAGGGACGCTTGAACCAACCATGCGTAAAAATTCTTCCTGTAAAGAAATTCCTTCCGCATCGCAAAGGAACCTTCTCAACCTCTTTACGTGAAGTAAGATGATCGATTAGTGATGCGAACGAGGCATCTCTTGCATCTATGTTCTCGATAGCATTCTGTCTCCAGGGTGGATTATTGAACAGAACACTATTCGATAATGCAGCTTTATTCCAGGAAAAATACATATTTTCTGGAAATAAAGCATCATTGTCGGATTATTCTCTGCTCAAAAATAATCCTGCTCTATTGGATATTACAGCTATAAAAGGTGGAGTATTAGGTTTTTCTATTTTTGAACTGGCCAAACAGAGCTGCATTTGATAATATTCTATTATAATAATCCAGTATTATTTTCAACGATGGTTGGCGACGACAACGTCGCATCTCATACGCGAGAAAGCAAAGCGGAATGAGTTTTTAAAGATGGCAGCGCGCATCACACGACCCAATCCGTATTTTGAACGGCTCGAAAGCTCCCATGACTTTGGGAAAAGAGTTCGTCCCTTAGAGGCGAAGAGCAACGAGCACTTGCAGAAGCGAAGGCACTCCAGTAGCGTTGTTATTCCCCAACGTCAGGCCAGGTTCCAAGAAATCGACAACGAAACAAAACGCTTTCGTATGCGAGGCGGAATCGTTCTCGAAACTCTGCGTCATCAACCATACGACTGGGAATCCCAAGTATACTCGTCACGGCATTTCAGTCGATTGTTTTCCCTGGGTAAGACGAGATAGTTTGCCTTTGCCCCCCAGGCAGCTATCATTAGGGCGGGTTCTCACAGATGACGCGGAAATATTAACACCGTCTCCACCTGGTTGAACCCACGATGAGCGGCAGTAGCAAATTGAAACTCATCATAAACCTTCGCTCCACGATGTTTTCTTGGAACGGGCAATAATTTGAAAATATCCCCAGCAGACCCGGAATTAATGTTTCCCTCATGCCAATCGAAGATCGAAGTCGAGATCCTAACCGAAGAACGGATATTTAGCATAACGTCCCCTTCCCATTTTAAATGCACGCAAATTCCAGAATTGACCAGGACGAGGATGCGATAAATTCCGAAGAACCATTGCCTTAACGGGTACGACCGAGGTCATATCGAAGCCCTTCGAGCTCCAGGTGACCTTGTCCGATGCTCGAGACCTGACTCTCCTGCTAGAAAAAGGGGGAAGACGAATCCGTGACGGCTATCGTCATCTGGGTACTCGATTTCGACCGTCCGAAACTCAGAAGCGAATGGTTTTTTGATCGATCGGAACGGGTCCATGCACAGAGAAAATGAAAAAGGCCAAGGAAGGCGTCCTGACTGTTCGAGTCTCTAACGCCCGATTCCTGCTTCATCGTTTTCAACTTTGGCTCCAACTTCGGCGTGCATCGCCATTAAGAGTCATTCCCCATACAGTGATCTGTCCTTTCGACTGGACGTTGACCTGGATTCCGCCCGACGAGGCGACAGTCTTCGTCGAATGACAGCCACATCATCGATCCGAGACCCGGAGGAGGATTTACGAAATCGTTGCATCTGGAGACACCCAGAAGAAAAGGCAACGAAGGAAGAGGTCGTCCTACGACTTGGAATGGAGAGTGACCTACCGTTCCTGTTCACACCGTATCTCATCGTGAATGAAAATGGGGAAATGAGGAAAAGTCGTCTCGTATTCCCAAGTTTACCAGATTTGACAGTGCCACTTGTATATCGCGAAACCGAGACGTATGTTCCCACAGTAGACAAGCATTTCCCAGAAAATCCCAAAATTCACCGTGAAGAAGTATTGCAGATGAAGGTACTGGCGAGGCTCCAATATTTCCACGGCTCCTTTCCCTCTTCCCTAGAATTTCACTGCTTGCGCGTTCCCGGAGGAATTTCCTCAAACACTGTACCTCGATTCCTTATGGTGAGATGTCCCTCGCCGCAGCACTTGCCTTGTAATTCATGTAGATCAGATTGCCTTTCCTTCAGACTCATTCGGGATTTATATTTGAAAAAGGGCTCAAGTGACTCCACGAGAACAACGAACATCATAAAACTATCGCATATTCAAGAAGGTCGAGAAATCACTGACCGGATGCTCGATTTCTTCCGATATTCTTCACGCGATTTATTATTCTGCACGCATGATGTAGATGATGCACGATGACGTCATTCTTTATGGACACATTGGATAAGGAAGGGTCCCATATATGAAACATCAACACTTAGGAGAAGGTCTTCACTGAAGCCATTTTTTTTATTTATTAAACTTGCTTTGTGCAGAGACCAATCTATCATTCTACCTCCGATGAAGGTAGAATGACCAGTCCTGGAAAAAAAAATCCAAGGGGTAATTTATTTAGGGTGTAGCATACCATTACTGAGAAATAAATCTCCGAGACACAGGGTCTCCAAGTTTTTACTACTGTGAAGTGCCAGGATGCCCTGGCAGCAGAAAATTTTTGTTACCTCAGGAACTAACTATATGAGAAACATCCTCCTCAGACCCGACGGGAAGGAAACATGGGATATCCCCTTCCTCACGTACCATAAGAGTACATATTTTGCTGAATGCAACTGGTACAGTGACAGAGAGCATTCGTGAATAAATAAGACTCAGCCCATATCCTTTGTGCGACGGTAAGATGAACCCAGTTATGACAAGTGCACTGACCCGGAGGTCCGCAGAGGCTTTTAGATCACCCCAAATAACTTGAACTATTTCATTATCTATTATTAAAATCACGCTGATTATTGAAACAAGGAAGACATCATCTGATAAAGATAAATTACATTCGACCTTGCTTTGTTGCAGAACTCCTTTTTTTTACGTTTTTAAGTTTCTTCGAATGCGGTATCGCTCTTGCCCAAAAAGTTGACTCGGGGCCTGGAGAGTTCACCTGGAACAGTCATCCATTGGTTCTTATTGCAAGCTTCATGTCTCAATGTTCAAGGATCAGTGACTGGTTCTTGTTCCAAGTTCCAGGTTAACTCTTCTTTCTCGTGCCCAGAACAGGGTGCGTAGAAAGATGAAATCACGAGAATTTTTCCGAGCGTTCGACTCAACCCTCACCCTGATGAAGGTGTTCGGGTTTCACCGCTTTACCCTAACTTGAATAACTTGTAGTTGTAAAGAGAGTACACAAGTATTACGTCAGCAGCGAAGGGTGGGGGGGGGGGGAAAGGTGACCCATGTGATGACAACTCATCACGAGGTGAGATCCTCCCGACGCTCATATAAACATTTACTTTTGTTTGCCCGATTGGCAGCACGGTTGACACCTTGCTGTCTGTGACTTTCCTGTGATAATGACGCTTCTTTTCTTTCCCCTCCCGGCGTGACAACAGCGTTTTCATGATTGGCTTTTCAATATCTAATGTTACTTAGGAGTCGCAGTTTACTGTGTCGAAAAGGATGGAGGAGGAGGGGGGGTTATGATGATTCATTACTGTTGGGGTGGTGGGTCAAGCATCTCATTATTGATAATGAATTGGGAGGTAGAACCAAAAATTGTCAAATATCTGCTGAGGTAATGCTTGAACGTTCTCAACCTCGATACTGCTGCGTAACAACCCCCATGGAAGAGACCGCATGCATTCTAAGTTACTTTTGTTTATGTTCCTGCCTGGCCCTCATTAGTATGGTAATGCACGGCGCTGTTCGTAACCACCAAGAGCCCTGTTCGAACCCCCTCGCAGCCTGGGTGCAGGTTGGTACACGAATTGACATGCTTGTTTTTTGTGCTAAAAACTGTACCCCTTTGCGTAAATATCAATAGTTGCATGAGAATACTTTGAAAGTAATTTTTTTTTTCCACCAGATTCCGCCAAGCTGGGAGACATCAGCCGAGTAAGGCCAGACCCATCCGTTAATCGTGTGTTTTGGCGCTTGCACGAGGAGGATGGTTTCAATCGGATAGCTATCTGTAGAAGAGCGCAGGAAGAGGACCCTCTCTGCTCAAACCAGCTCAGACAAGGAAGGAGCTTGCATTCGCAATTTAGGAAGGGTCTGCGCAAGAGCTGAAACGACGTGACCGATGGCATCGCAGAGCGGTGAGAGCTTCTTTTCTAGCCAAGCGCAGTTCCATCATCCTCAAATTGCAAATGCAAACACCGGAGAGTGTTCTCTCCCAGTATTTTATACATAAAAAATGGGCACGGAATCGCCTCAGAGCTTGAGAAACACCTTTGATTCCAGCAAACAGCACCACCTTGCTGTGCTCTTCAACAGGCAATCACCCTTTTGAAGTTCAGTAGCATGCCTCAAAATAGACGCTCCTTGGATAGGCTTCGTGTTACTCGGCTAACACCACTCAGCCTAGCTGAACAGAGATTTAAAAATTTCCTAAACAAAGCACCTTCAAGATGAGCTTAAGTCGAAAATGTATGCAAAAGTGTAGCTCACTATATTATAATTTAAAAAGTGCTATCGTTTAGTGTGCTACTCGTACATCGAATTCGCCGGTCCAAGCAAGAGAGTGCCTCGTTCCATTAGAAAGACATCTAGTGTGCCATCAGAGTAGTGACGGGTTCTCCGTTTCATTCACAGATGCCGCTACGCATGATCTGTTTTGCTTGGGCAAGCAAACTCGAATACGCTATTGCTTCTCGGTCAAGGACGGATTATGAGGAACTTTAGTGGATGTAAGGCCCTTTATGTGATATTCTTGCTCACAAATCGTATTACCGTAACCTAGGAAGGCGAAGCGTGGTTTCGATGGATAATCACCAGCAGAGTTCGGGAATTCATGAGGTTTTATCACATGCTTCTCGGTGCACTGACTAGAATGAGGGGAAGGGGTTGTGGGGATATGACGTTTTTGTTCGCCCCCTCAATCAATGTTGCCAAAGTCCTCCTCAATCTTAGATAAGGATGATTCATAGGCACAAGGATGAGCTAGGAGGGAGATAGCTTTTTTTCTATTCTGGAGATTAGTTCTACATGATCTGGGGAAAAAAAAGCGAGCTGCTCGGCTGCGAACCGCGAAATAAAGCAAAATGAGAAGAACTTGTTCTACTTCCTCAAGAATTACGAAGAATATGGAAACACTCAGTCCAGGCTCTGGGTTCTAGGTCTCGCCAAATTTTCTATCAATACCAACCCAGACAATTCTACAGAGGGGCTTATCCTGTCGTCGAAACTTTATGGAGGTGCTTGGAATTCTATGTTAACTTGGCTATTACAGGAAAAGATAGGGTGAGGGATAGGTAGAGAAGGAACAGTAAGACCTTTAAAATAAAATTCTAATATATGCTATCAAATTTACTTATGCTTTACAGTGAAAACAAAAGTGCATGAAACATATTCCCCACTCAGGAGGGTGCGTACCATCTGACGCTGCGACGGGGCCCGTGGTTATCCCTCCTAACGGCCGAGGCCTGCAGGGCCCCGAGACCTTCCATCCGCGATAAGGGATATCCATTTATTCGGCAATACCTTGAAAGGATAGGGAGAATGCGACCGAGAATGGATGGAGGATCTCTGCGTGGCCGCTATCCTCATTTCAGCAACGGGACGGTCGTCACTACCCGGTCATTTCTGCTCATACGTTTCTCTGTTTTAAAGACCTTTCAAAAATGCGTCTTTTTTTCCCACGAAAGAAGCAAAGTACACTGGCGATTGGAAGAAAAAAAAACAGTTCCTATTCTCAGGAAAATGTTCTTTCGTTCCTTCTTACATCGAGGATAAATGACGTCAAGTGGAGCTTGGAATCCCTTCAAAGCGGTTTTTTTGCGAACTGATGTCGATTTTTCGTGCATAACAGAAATGGCCGCAAGGGATCTTTTAATGGTTCCCTGGAAATAGCCATTAGTTCGGAGAACGTGATTATTTCCAGATCAAAAACTCTTGCATGTTGGAATGCTCTCTGGGCCACGATGAAATGTATAAATCTCCTCGGCAAGGTGGAGAGGATAAGCCCATGAGTGCACGTTGTCCGAAAATGACCAATAGGAAGAGAATAGCTGGAGGGCATGAACTGGCCCGCGCCACGTGCAAAGCCGTGCAAGGAACAACCAGCCATTCACTCCCTTCCTCTCGCGTAGAAAAAATAGAAGCACAGCGCCGTAGGTTCCTTTTCCTTGGTTGGATCCATCAACAGAGAGAAAGTGCGCGCTGAATTACATCTGGATCGGATATCTCAAAGGGTGGAAGGGTGTGCGTGTGAGTACACGTGCGTCAGGGAGCGCGTGCACATCCCTTCTCCATTAGTGCGGAAAAACACTCCTATATTCCCTTTACGCTCTCTGCGGATCTTCTCCGTCTTCCCTCGTCCATCTCCTGAAGCCCTGACAGCACATGGAGAACTTGGATTTCCTCATACTCAAGGTGAGGTGAACATGCTCATGTTTTCATATTCTTGGAGCTAGGGCGTCGCTTGACTTCAATTCTTTCATCTAAGTATTATGCGATTTACTGCCGACAATAGCATCTTCTAAGTCCTGCAGCTTTGACCATTTACTTGACGAGACTTTGATCTACGTGATCTTAAAACCGATGTTCTTTCTTCTTTTTTTTTAATGAATTAATCATACGCAGTTTCTTTGTTCTTCGCGACCTTCGTATCGGAAGACTCGTCTTCCATCATGAATAGTCTGAGATTCAGTAACAAAAAACAACGAGGAGGAGGCTGGTAGGCAAATAGCCGGAAGGATGGACTTCGCACTAGATAATGGAGGCTTATAAGAGGAGAAGGATTGATTTATCGAGATTTCGTCCTTGAAGCGGAGAAGTGCGGCCGTTGAACATGAACCAGACTCATGAGTTCAAGAAACAGTACCCGCGGTTTCATCATATGAATAAAGGCCTACCGCAGACCAAAACCCCCCTCAGTTCACACTCCATTAATATTCAGGAGATTGGAGTCTGCTTTTTTTTCCTCTTCTCGAGACTCTGTTTAGGCAGATGTTCCCTTTAATGGGCTTCGACTTCAATGGCCCATGGCCATAATGACGCTAAAGAAACCGCTGTGTACGTGTACAATTGTATTGCACATCTCAGGCGCCAGGGATCTTTGTCCTCTACCATTTACGGGACGGTTTCTCTGAGTCTCCCGTAAACTACTGATGTCGCAGGATGGGGTGAAAAGCTGATCCTGGTCTCTGATAACCGGCCTAAGAGCGATCAATAGAAGGCATCAGACAGACGTACAGTACAGAGTGGCCCTATCAATCCTCCTCACTGAGAAGCCTGTTTCATTTCAAGGCTTGTTCCTCTTGAAGACCGACTTCAGCAGATACTTACTTACTGACACTTACTAAGACACTTACTGTTTCTCTGTTACTTTTCATTTCCTCATACATGACTTTCCATGCAGTTCATGCTCAGGTTTTTACTTCTTGGCTTCACATTTATTTTATGCTTCTTTGCCCAATTATATAAAACGCACTCGAGTAAATAAGAATAATGAACATATTTCAAAAGATAACGGTAATGATATAGGGAGGGTAATGTAGTGGGGCTAATTACAACAATGGCATAATATAATAATAATCCTCTTAAATTGAACCACTCTGATGCATCTGGAGTTGTGCTCCTGTTTAAATTCGGACAGTGCATGGTGACGACTTTGCGGTAAATGGAGTGAATCGAATCGCGTGGTCATTGTTCGAGGTGTCGGCAGAGCCATTATGAAGATACAACCGAGACAGTCATGGAACGGTGGCTTCCCTTTGTCCCCATGCTCGGCATGCAGGTGCCCCCATTATAGCACGAAGACCCATCATCGCCCAGGACAGTAAACAGCCGTCCTCTCAATGATTGCAGGGAGAGGGAGAACGAAAAAAAAAAACTAGACGTGATTTGACGTGGGAACTGCACGCGCTTCAAGAAAAAAAACCTAGCCCAAAACTTTATTACGACAAGAATAAACACCTCTCACAGCAATAAAGACTTGTAATTAAGCCATGCGCTGTGAAGAGACCAGAGATTATGTGATAGAATAGAATGCAATGAAAATGCCTCCGGTTTTTTAAATCTGCCGTTCCCATAGTGACCCATGGGAAAATAGCAGACATTGTGAGCTGTTAATTTTTTTCTCGATTTTTACTGTTCGTAATTGCCTAAGCAACTTAGGTTTTGATGATAGCGTAGAGCTCCACGTAAATGTGCATAAAGAACCAACGAAGTTTCACTGATGGGTTGATATTTGGCTGGTACCGGTAAAGTGGTGTCGATGGTGACCAGAGGTGTAGCGACTAGTGGAATAGCAGATCCGTTCCTGCTGGTGCTCTAATTGACTATGAAATATGAAAGAATTTCGGCGTATTTGAGGTGGCAAAGTCCGGCAGTGTTTACAGAGCAGATGTCTGTGTACACAGGTGAATGGGGTGGATTTATCTGATGCGAGTCCGGCGGAAGCCTTGAAAGTGTTCGCCTCGGCACACGACCCGATCCTCATCGAAGTGAAGCGTCGGCCGAGTCCCCAATCAAAGTCGATTCAGACAGACGAAACCTCTTCGACGACATCGACGACATCGGCAAGGAATGCCTTATGGCAGACGTTACCATCGGAGGTGCTCCATGGGCTCATGCTGCAAGACGACGACGAAGAATCCTACCACGAACCAGTATATCAGGTGATTAAGCCTTTATTTAGAACAAGGACCAGCTGCTGACTTTCGTGAAAGTACTTCGAGGCGAGAGAAGGGATGGGAAAAAGGCGGTAATTAGAGTAGATTTTCTACCGTCTTATTTGGGTCAGTGGGAATCGATGAAGTGAAGGAAGGAACGGTGCTTTCCCCGGAAAAAGGACCCCCTGAAGCGCGTGAGAACACATGAATCCATGTCCTTATGAAAGTCCCCTTTCGTATGAAATTATGATTCCTGTCTTCCCTCCCCCTTTCCAATTCGCGGTTTTGTCTGGAAGATCATTTTGACCCCGTTGGAGAAACCTTGAGAAAAACCGGGTCTTCCCTTCCCAGACCCTCGTTGAGTGCCGTTATCACAGTTTTAGATGACAAGGGTTTCACTCCCTTATAATCTACCTGCTACGTCATCTAAATGCACCGATCATCTCACTTCCGGGAGTTCTTGTGCTGTAAATCACGAAGTGGACTACTGGTGATGTCTCTTTAAAAAAAAAACGTGTAGTGCATACTGGACTTCGTGCATTCATCCTGAAAAAATATTTTTATCTCGCACATGACTGAAGGAGGTGGTGTTGGCGAGAAATTCGGGGAAGGAAAGCTTGGGTCTGGAGCTGACATGGAAAAATCCTCTGCCACAGAACGAAGAATGGGAAGAACCCGGTTGCTATATCTCCGCCATTTATCCCGATGGAATCGCCTCCAAACACCCGACTCTTCGGCTTGGAGATCAACTCCTACAGGCCAGTCCCTTGCAAATAAGAGTTAGTTCAATATCAATCACAGAAAGAAACGCGAGCGTTCATTTCGTCTCTGCAGGTAGATGGCGAATATGTGAGGAGCTTGGAGCAAGCGAAGCGACTTCTGTCCGGCTCGAAGCGGCGTTTTCATCTCTCGATATTAAGATCGAATACGGTACTTTTTGCATCAGATTACGTTTTTTTTAAACCAGACTCTAGGAAACTTATTGAAAATTTGTGATGAAAATTGCAGGAGTTGAAGGAGACAAATGTGGACGGGAGCTGCTCGTCCCTGGAATGGAGACGATCGACGAGGTCTGCGTCTACGGGGGATGAGCCAAAGCAATCCACAATGGAACTCTTCGACTCTGGGACGGGAACGTCCTATTCGAGTACGGCTTCACAGGACAGGGAAATGGAGGAACTGGATCGAAAACTAGCCAGCATCCAAGAATCTCTGGCCGCGACCAGGAACTGGGAAGATCCGGAATATGCCGTTCCGTGGGATTCCGCTCCAAAGGCTTCTCTGGCCAAAGAATCCAAAGATAGATCCATCTATGCCTATGCCAGTCCCTGTGATTCCAGGCGTGGAATGGGGACGTCGAGCGACTATGCGTGTACCAATTCTTGCCCTTCAAGACGTGGAACGGGCACGGGAACGTTGGACGTTCCGCTGCGGCCGAAGTCCTTCGAAGACGATTTCAATGGTACCTACACAAAATTGAATCCGATGGAACGCTTCAAGGACTGGACTCGAAGGTCCTTGAAGACCTCCGCCCTTCCCAGTGCCCTCAAGAAATCCAACAGTGAAAAGAAAGGCGTGAAACAAAAGTTGACATTCAAATTGGAAGACGTCGGAGACGAAACGAGGGGAAGTGTGCTAGTCCCGTCGGACAAGGACACGGACAAGGGTCATCCTCTTCCTGGCGTCCATCCCGAGTACGAACGGATAAAGACGACCAGAAGCAGATCTCTCTCTGTGGATCGAAGGACATCGGATTGGAAAGTGAAGATTCGACCTGATGGCACTCGTTACATCACCAGGAGAAAATTGAATCATCAAATCCTTGAAAGACATCACGACGTTCATGTCAAAACCCCACATCAACATCCCGAGGTATGGGTTGGAGACGTTGCGGGCGTTACATAACGTCCACTTATTCTTTATTTCATTCTTCTCATTACGTTTCTCTTTTTTTTTATCGTTCCGTCTGTAAATGGTGAACATACTTCTCGCATTATTGCTCGTGAAGAACGTTTCGTGCTATTGAGTTTATGAGAAACTAGCATTGCCTAATAATGGCCCCTGACCCGATCACGTCATAGTTAGTGTTTTATCCAATCTTTTACGCGGATATAATCTTGAACGTGCTTGACCATGTAACCCGTAAGACCGCAGAAATACAGGATATTTAGTCGGTCACACGAACGTCTCCTCTCGGGTACCCGAACGTCACCACGGGTGGATGGGCTCATCTGAGCCCCATGGGATCCCATCACTCAGTTCTTGGATGGTGCATCCCCCGACGGTCTCAAAGGTGTCAGTCCGTTTTTGCAGGCCAGTCGATCGGCTGAAACCACGGACGAGCCAAGAATCAGCGTGGAAGGCCTCGAACAGTCTGAGACTTCCATTCTATGAGTTAGTCGTATCGGAAATTTATTCATTGCCCAGAACTCGTGCGAGGTCTCTTCACTGCTTCCCATAACATCGAAATCCCTCCAAATCCCTTCCTGGTCGCCGTACTTATTAACACTTTCCATGGAACGCTATTGTTTCAATGCTTCGAGTCGCTCCTGCCTCGCAATAATCTGACTTTTGACCTCGGGTGATCGACGAGGCATTGCAATAAGGAGCCATGGATATAATGGAACTCAAGACTCACTATTTTTGATGGTTTAGATCCTCTACCAAATTATTGCCTGTCATCGGGGGGGCTCCTTCATGACGAAGATTCGTCTATTTTAGCTTGGTCAGCATTTATGAACGGAATTGTACCCTCAGACCCAAAACAAATGACACACCATGAAAAGTCTCCCGTCATCGAAATTCGACAATTTCTTGCAGCTACTGAGTCATTGCTGATTTACGCCCGACTCAGTCTATCCATATTCATTCCGCTTCAATTAATCTGACGAAGGAAGAAACTTCGATATAATCGCATGCAAATTCGCACAAGCGCGAATTTGCATCTCCACAAATAATAAGTAGGAATAATTTCCATGATTCTGGTGAAACTTAGGCTAGAAAAAGAAATCCTTGATCGAGGAGGTTTCTAATAACGTTTTCTTTCAAATATCCGGTCTATCATAGCAGTGTTTCCGTTCCTAGTCACCCCATATCGACCAGTTTATGCATGATAAAAACAGGTCACCACCACTCTAGAAACAAAAAGTTCCTCAGCTCCAGGGTCCCATCTTAAATAAGAAAGAATCATTATAAGGAATGCTGCAATCCTAATCACACATGATAACCGCTAACTATTATGAAGTACTTTATGAAGTCCAAGTGGATGATGGACCTGGATAACGAACCACATATAATTGATATTTATAATTCTTATTCAATTTTTATTTGTGCAGTTAAACAATTTCGTAGAGCAGCTTAAACTCTATCAGACCGGTTTCGGTTTTTTTTTTCCCCCACGGTATAGCAAGTCCGATGTGAGAGGCATCGAAGAAAGAGACGCGACCGCGAGGAAGACAATCATGTGATCCACTGCTCCTTCACCATCACTCGAGGAGATCGGCTCATCACCAGTACCCTTCCCGCTTCCTCCAGATTTCTGTCCATCACTACCGTGTGAATTTTATAGTTCTGTTTGAAAATATTTCTTCTCATAAACTTATTCAGAATACCATCGATTTTCTGCTCACGAAGGTGACCGTCTGGGATGACGAAATTCAGTAACCATGATGGAAGTGATCGCTTCGATGATCTCATAAGCGAGCGAGAATTTGAAAACACTGCAGGAAGTCGTAATGGGGCAACCATCCGGACTCTGACTATGGAGATGAATTTCTATATCATGCTGATGTATTCTCGTTTGGATAGAGGACAGATTCTCAAATTAGATGTTGGGAGGAGAAAGATGTAGGGAAATTCTGCGAACTTTTCAACTAGGAAAACCATTTCATTCTTTCTGCAATGGTTGCTGAGATATACAAGTTCTCCGGACGTCACTCAATAATGGTCGCTCCAATCTCGTCCCCAACTTTGACGGCTCATTATACCTACAAATAAGACATAAGCTTTCAGGTGTCTTCTCTTTCCCACGCAGTCACATATATCACTCGACAAGTGTTGGAAGTAATTGCTTTAAGGTCCTGATTGATAGCTGTGGAACTTAGGCAACATCACTTCCCCTCTGTCGGCCACTATTACCGAGGAGCGGGAAATCGGAGCATAAAAGATGAGTCTGCAGGTGTCCCACGTGGAGGCCAGGAGTTAACTCGGATCCGAAGGTCAAGTCGCCTTAGGAGGAAGGCCTGGAGTCATTTCACACCAGACGACAGAATATCATATGATGAGATGGATCTTCTTTCCACCGGCCCGAAGGGAAAGGTTCTTATTGACCTTCACCTTTCATCGCGAACACACGACATTCGCGATAATTCCCACCTGTCACGCCATCCCCGCTCGAACCTGCTCCACTACTGAATAAATTTGCAACGCTGGAGAGTTCTCTTCATTTTTTTTCAAATAACAGACTGGTGCAAATGTGGGTAATCTTCATAATGGGGGCACAGGTTCTCGAATGTGTTTGTGTGCGGGTGCCGGAGGGGCCGATTCTGTTTTTGTATTCGGGAATAATGAGGGCTAAAATGTCGGCCCGTGTTAGGTAATTGTCGGGGTCAGGGTGTCAATGATGTTTGGGGTGAGTAACCCGGCTGCTTATTCCCGTCCAAGTCCAAGGACACATCCCATGTGTTGTCTCGGCAGCTGTCTTATTTTGTCGATGGGAACAAGGGACTCATTAAAGAAGTGGGTCGACGACGTCTGCGAGAGGTGACTTATGAGTTTCGTACCTGGGATGGAAAGCAGGAAGGAAGAAATGCTTGGAATATGCTCCTGGGTTCCGGCCTTGGGCACCGCTTTGAACCAGTTCCCACGGGTATGTGAAAATACTTAACTCCACCTCAAAGGCGCAATACGAAGAAGAAAGCCTCACGGGGTCGAAATCGTCCGTTTGGAATTTATTATTAAATCTCAACTGCCCAGGGGGGTTCCAAGGGAGACTACGACAACAACTGGTGTTTATCCGTGTCCATGTCCATGGGCAATGGAGTATTTCCAGGGAAGACCATCTGTTACTAATGTGCCGCATAATCTGCACTTTATCAGAGAAAGCCTCATCCGACGAGAAGGCCTATCGTTTGTTAGGGGCGTCAAAGCGTAAGCCGCTCCAATTACGGCTCCAGGCCTTAAGCCTTCGACATCATCCATCTACCCTACAGGGGAAAAAGAAAAAAAAAAACCTTTTTGCCATTCTTAGAAGGAAGTTAATGAGCTCGCACGTGTCCTTGACTCCTCCTTTTGGCTTCTATTTTCGCTCTCGGCTTCAAGAATCCGTTTCCTTCGCGAGAATCTATTTCCTGTCTGCGGAAACAAGAATTCCTTCCTAGGTCCGTGATCTGGTTATGCATATTCGGGCTCCCGTTTTCACATCCGAACGTGAAATTATTCCGCATCTCGATCAAAGAAGCTTGCAGGTCTTGTGAGACGGGTCGGAACGAGTCGTTCCGTCACGTCGGCCATGCGATGCATCTTTCGTGAATATTCTCGCGAGGGGGGGCATGACAGAAGAAAAAAAATAAGAGGAACGGGGAGGTCTTGGTCTTTTCCGTCAGAGCCGACGGCGGCAAGGGGAGGGGGGGGGGAATGTCCCAACAGCTGCAAGAAGCGAGAACGTGTCAGTTTTATCTCTCAAAGGAGGACCGCCTTTATCTGCTCGTGAGATATGTGGCGGACATCTGGCGACAGCACCTCAAACATACACATATACACCAAAACCGGGAAAACTTCTCTAATTGCCATACCCCCCTCGAATAGGGGCCAGGAAAAATCTCGAACAAAAGGCGAAAATGATAACAAGGCTTTTATTGTCTGAAACGCGTGTGATCGCGGCGAAGGCCGACAAAGTCCTTCCAACAATGGCACAGAATACGCCCCATTGAAAAAGGCGTTGAGGATTTTTTCCCGGCTCTCTCAATTGATCTCCATTGACTGGCACTGACGCTCCCTTTTATGCCTACAGCGGTCTCCGATTGAAAAATAGAAAAAGGGACTTCCCCCTTTCATGGATCTACGGTGGCAGATGTCACGCCCATTCCGTCGTGAACGAGAAAATCCCCCTCGAGCAATTAAGCCATCAAATTTTCCCACAAGGGGGGGAAAGAGAGAAAGCGGAATTATGTGTGCAATTATTAATCACATGCAAATGAGAGGCTCAAAGGAACCGCCGAGGCCAAGAGTCAGCGTTGCGAGAAATGGGGAAGGATGAGAACGTAAAAGGGGGGTTGTTCTTCGTTAATGGACCACAAAACACCCCGGTCTCCGGATACGGGAAAGCAAAGATTCTTAAAGAATAAAATTTTACGGTCCAGCACTCGCGGTTTCCGATATCACATAGGCCGTACCGATGCCTGCTCGAGCAGAACGAAAGATGGGGCAAACAAGATCATGTGGCATTTATTGCTTTGAGGCAAATCGTACGATGGTTTGTGTGTTCTTCGAAGGCTGAAAAGAGGACAGGAAAAGGAAAAGGAGCCTTGAACCGTGAAATTGAAGGCACGGAGATATGACAGTTTGATTGCGTCTCTGACGGTTGGTAGTTTTGAGGAAACTGAAGCACCTGGACCATAAACACCGGGTCTACCCATAATCACACCGCCGAAGATTTGGGAGGTTCTAATTTTGACATCTTTTTTTCCCCACTGTTGTCAATACGTCTCAAGCGTGTTCGCGTGCTGACTGGGAAAGGGAAATAAGTAGAATCTAGAGTTGCCTTGATCAGGGTTCAAACCTGGGCTAATGCGGTCATACGAAAATCATGCCTCGCATCAAATCATGCATCAAAATCATAAGAATCATGCGAACTCTGGCGGCTGCAAATGTGTTTCACCCTTTTCTCCTAAGTTTTCAAGATTATTAGGCCTATTTGGAACTTATTCCCTCCACCTCAATTTATTTTTTATCGGCTTGGCTGTCGTTGAAAGACGCGAGGAGATGCGTGCGAGGTTCTCCACTATTCCAAACGCATGCGATGCTTGATCACATCACGGTGAATAAAGAGAAGGGAGGGAGACGCAATAACAGGGCCGCAACATTCGGGGGGTGAATGCATAATTGCATACGACCCCCCATATGTTACGCCTTCCTTCCCCCTTCAGCTCACGTCTATAGCATGTCTTCGGTCTCCTTCTTCGACGAGGAACACGGAGGGAAGAAACACGGAAAGCAAAAGATTGCTACTAAACAAGGAAATTGCATGCTCGAAAAGCTTACGATCGTCTGATGTGGCTGAAGATGGCATTGCGGAAGACGGTGGTTGTGGCGTAGAAGTATAGATGTCGCCTGATTCCAAACCATAATCAAAAGCTATTGTTGCCGGTCGGGTTAATACTTCGCAGCATATCTTTCATGTTTAAACTTGTAACAGTAAAGGAGGTTCAGTTTGAGCTCACCCCTTTTCCCACTTCCTTGGAAAACGTAGAAAAGATTATATGACGATTATCCAAATCTCGGACAAAAAAAAAGGGCCGTCTTTCATTTCCTTGACCTCGTGACATTAAGTCCCTATTTTCGTATTACTAGCGGATCTCATGTTGTATCTGCTCGACAATAGGGGCAGACGAATAGGGCGTATGTAAAAAATGAATCACTTACAAGTGATATATTTTTCCCCCTAAAGGAGATTGGGCAGGATGAGCTTTAAAATAACCGTACTCGTACCAGGCTTAATGGACCATCCGAACACTGAACGAAAAAGAAAAAGAGAAAAGACATAACCCTCTCGCATCATTACGCGAGGACACGTACAAAACGGTGCAGCTGTAACATGGATCGTCAATAGAGCTCTGTAGGGAATTGTTCTCCAGAGGACCTGAAATTGCCCTTCTCATGGCCGTTACATCATTTCGAGATGGGTCATTTCGTCTCACACGGACAGAATGGCCCGGAAAAGACAAAAGGGACTAGCGATTCCTCTTAGGGACCGGAAATAAGATTGATTGCGAGGGAAAGAAAAAACCGAGAAAAGGGGGCGCCTTTATCGCTAGAAATAAATTCCCACGTTGCCAGTGAATAATGGAAAAGACGGTCATTTACGACTGTCCATCAGGAAAAGAGAGGGGAATCGAGATGTTCCGGAATTTAAAGCTGAGCTGCTTGCCCATCGATCGCTCCCACCCTCAATTCCTCGGGCCCTCCCCGGATATTTTATCTGTCTTCAATGACTTTCTAAACGTTCGCCCCATTTTTAGCTTATTCTATCGACGTCAGTTGCTTCTCATGACGTCCCTCGCTCCGTTTGCAATCCATCTCCAAAAACAGTGATTGACGTAAGACGATCTCATACGTCTCTGCCTCCATTTACTCAGTCCTTTTAGGAGATTGCGGAGCGTGTCTTCCAAGATATTGGGCGCCCTCAAAACTAAACTTCACCTTTTACCCTGCACGATGTGCGCCCTCAGTTCTGGTATTAATATTACATACGTTGTTATAGCTCCCAAGTGATCATGAACCTGCTGTGAAATAATCTATGTACTTCTGCTTATTCGTGGTTTCAGCTAAAGGAAAAGATCCTGCAGTTTGCAAGATGTCTGGATGCCTGGAAGAGAACCCCACAACTTTGGAACACCATATAGAATCAGATCTAAGGTCTTGCCCACACCAGAAAGTTTCCTGTGCTTTTTTTTCTTCGTAAGTCGACTTGCAAAGAAGACTTCCATGGTGAGGACGTCTTTGAAAATTTCATATGCAAAAATGTCAATGCTCTGGGAGATTTCTTCGAAAGTTTTCTTTCGTAAATCTTTCTTTTGCAACATTCTTTCATCGTCTATGCTATTTCTGGAGTGGACATGGCCTAAGAGTAGACCCGCTTCGAAGTATGGTATGATTTTGTCTCGAGAAAGGAATGCAGTATGCGAAAGAGAAGGGATGCCTGCTGAATCGAAATTTCCGAACCTCCCTCAAGGGAAGGCGCACGTAATGAAATGGAGGGTGGGGCGAAATTCCTCAAGAAAAGAGGGGACGCGAAGGGGAACCGGAAATAAAGAACCTCTTGATATGGGTGGGAAACATGCAGATGTCGGTGGATTTTAAATTCAGCTCAGCGGTTGAAGGAGGGATGAAGAAAGGCTAGAGAGAGAAGGGGAGAAAAAAAATCGTTTGAGCAGGAGAAAGAGAGGAAATTAAATTTCCAGCTGCTGGTTCTTTCTTCATAGCCCCAACCCTCTAGTCTCTTTTCAATCGCAGCTTTCTGGCATTCCAAATTGAACTTCTAATGGATTCTATGAAATTCAAGATATCGTTTGTTCCATCGAGGCATGAGTTCCAGACACCTGCTACGTTTTGTAAAAAAAAAAGAAGAAAAAAAGGGTGTAGAGAAGCTTTTAAGAAGCGTTAAAAAAAATAGCAAGAGAGTTCCCTGCGGCACAGCTCTTGCATCTTTTCAGTAGCATATCTTTAATGCTAAGTACTAATACAGCGATGCTTCTTCTATACCTTAATTAAACTTCAGCTTTGCATCTAACGTCATTAATTTTTTTTCAACACTGTTAGTTGAATCAACTGACTAAATGTGGCTACTTTTACAAAGGAGGAACATAGGATTGTCCCTCTCGAAATTGCTGCACCCTACTGAGGATTGTGCTTGCTTGAAGGAAAGACCCTTCTAAGACCTCAAGCTGCTTATGAATGCAGGCAGCATTATCGCTTTTTAAAAAATTTAATGACCGTCATTTGTTTCTCCTCTGAAAAAAAATTAGCCGTATTTAATACGGTGATTCGACCGGCCGTATTAAAAAGCCTCTAAGAAAAAAATTAATGAGATTAGATACAAAGCAGAAAGTTGACTCAGGTGTGCAGGTAACAGCAATTAAAGGACTCAGCATTACGATGCCGCTCTTGGAAAGATGCAGCTGGGCCGCAGTTAACACAACTTTTTGGACGCGCCTCATTTAACAAGAAGATCGAATATGGTCATACAGAAATTCATAGGTCCATTGTCGGCCTTCATGGTATACCTATAACTAACTATTATGAGATTTTTATTACAGCTACGAATACGACTGAAATTCTGTGCCAGTGGAAAAGTCGAATGCAATGAACTAAGAGAATGAAGGCCTTCGAACATGCTCTTTCTTCATTGAGAGGTTTACAAGGGAAAATAAGCTCACTTCACTGGTGAGGTACTGCAATGGCTGTAATCGTTGTCGTACTCAATAAATTGCCTTGCTGCTGCAATATCCGAAGTTAGAATTATTGAAATGAGAGTGGTGCCCCTTTTTCCCCTATTGCACCATGTCTTGCAAACTTCGTTTCGCCCGTTCAATGCAACGCCTCTCTGTTCGAGACCCTCGTCACGTTTCGACTAGAATCATCTCTAACACTTCCCTGATTCCATTATAGGCATGAAGTTAATGCCTTTTGTATAGATTTCGTGCCGAGGTGCCGCATTTTCGGCTTCGGAGAAAGAAACTGACTGTTCGAGAGAGAAAGCGGCATAAATCAGCGCTCTCTCTCACACAAGTCACACTTCCCCCCTATTCAATATAATGAAGCCGGCGGGGTAATGAGGAGATCTTCTTGACTCATTAGAAGTGATGAGCTCATTCCTCAGACTTTATTGAAAATTGGCTTCCCTTCTCTCTCTCTCTCTCTCTCTCTCTTTTTCCTCCCGCCCCTTGCGAAATGGAAGAGGGAGGGATACCCTACTTCTACGCAATGCAGGAAGGGAAGCGTCTTATGTGAAAGGCTAGCAGGAATTCATCTTCAATGATGGAGATTTTCATTGCAACGAGGGGGAGATGGGCAGCTGTTTATGGGTCCCGGGGGAGCACCGAGGTATAGGATATAGGGGATATATAGGGAGTCCATTTTTCTCCCAAGGAAGGATTCTCCTCTCCAATTCCCCTTCCTTCCTTTACCCGATTGCCTTTTCCATCCCCTCCCATCCCAGGACGCTACTTCTTCGTATATGCACATGCCCCACCGGAAATCTCGGGGGAGATTCAAAAGTCTCTCCGCTTCCAATTCTCAATAGCTCTGATTCACAATATAAGGAAAGTAATAAAAATTTAATATCGAGGAAAACGCGAGTGAGAAAGAAAGCTTGGCAGAAAAAAAAGCACGACAATTTTTTGTGATCAAGATTTGGGCCTGGGTTAATTGCGTCCTCGCCGCAGCGTACTAGCCACGATACAATCACAGCCACAAATGCTTCTCGAAGGAAGACAATAATTATATATGACATAATTAAATATACTGTCTGGTACTAGTAGTGTCAAACTCTTCTATTCGCATTATTCTGGTCGCCAAGAATATGAAGCTCATCTCTTTAGATGTGCTTGAAGCTGGTGTATGAATCACGACAGGTGTATCATGGATCGGCCTAGTGTATGGGTCAAGAGAGAAAAGAACGGTTTTCTTTGTCATACGGTAGCTACGGTAGGATTTGCAGTTTTTTTTGCACCTCTTCTGTCATCTAGATATTGAGTACAACTTTGTGAAATCCTCTGATTTGAAGCCTTTCCTGGCAATCCAAGTTCCGTTTTGATGCCTGTGAGAGATTCACTCTTCCATTATCTTCTTCGCTGAAAAATCATAATTTTGACAACAATCGCTAACAATTGCATCTAGCCTAATATAGTGAGATGGGATAAATTCGCTATTATCGCTATTGGACTGTTGGGAGGAATGTGGAAAAGCCCGACAGTCAGGCACTGAGTCATACAGGCTTGGGGTCAACGACGGGAGGAGAAAGAAAGAGTTCCAAGCCATAGCAGCGCAAAAACCCAGTCCCTCGGGCTCTTTCCCCTCTATCTTTGACAGATCGAGTCACTGCTACGTGTCATCGAATTCAAGACGTGTAGACACAGATGCACGCGAGGATGATATAAATTATATCTGGAAACCTTTTGTGCCGTCGGAATAAAGGGGTAGGGGGAAAGACAGTGTCATGTCGCTCTTCCTAGCCGGTCGAACTAGCTCAGTCTGTAGGAGTTAGTAGGATTCGACGGGAGTCTAGATTCCCATATGATCGCATGATCGTGAAGAAGGTTCTGATTGCGGCATCAATTCGCGGGACGCGGTTAAAGGCTTGACTTTGACATTATTTCCATTACATTTCCAGATCTATACAGTAAAATGCAGAGAAGGAGGATGGGAGGGAATGGGGTGTGGAAGGGGAACTGACGCGGAACCGACTCTCCCTCCTCCCTCTCCAATAACCCCAGAAGCGCCCCTAATAGCCTCCCATATATTTCACTAGAGCTAAAGTCTCCGTGAATATGGGAGTCATATATTCTTCCCTTATGCAAAATGAACCCCCTTTTCTAATGAGTGACTTGGGACCCATCTCCGGCACCCGAGATAATCCACCGAAAGCGAGGAAATTCCCTTCTCTCCTTTTTCCTCCTTTCCGTATTCCTTTCCTTGAACATCCCCGTATATAATGGGAGAGGAAATGGAGGAACAAAGAGATCCAATCCCGCGATCAGGATCGGAAGATTTCTCATCAGAGTGCTGGAGGCGACGAAGAAGAACTCTCGGGGGGGATATAGAGAGAGAACGTAATCCTCGACGGTGGGATCGAGATGAAGCCAAAGTAATGATTGTTCTCTGATGAAGCACGAGGTACAGACACAGAGTCCAGACATGATGGAACCCTCTGTTTCCTCCTTCCCTCTCTTTTTTATCCCATAATGGAATGTTAACTTCGCTTTCAAAATCCTGGCCAATTATTTGCGAGAATTCCAGATACAATCAAAAGTGATCGTTACGTGCGTACTTTCGATTACGCTTTTCATGGCTTCTCGGCTTGTTATCGAGACGAAAATATTTCCTTCATGAGACAGGTGTTCGTGCTGCAAGGGAGGGAACCGGCGAGTCCAAAGGCCCAGTGTTTCCGAAAGAGGGGTCCCTTCCGGAACAGGAAATGAACAATGCATAAATCCATGGTAAAGTGGAATGATTCCAAGGGAAGCCAATCCATTGACAGCATTCGCTCTTTCACGACTTTTCCTCACGCGATCGCGTTTGATCGAATTCGAATCTCTTCCGAAGGGACCATGACGATGTCCGTCAAACGATTAAACGGGAAAAAGTCGTATATCCGTAAGGAATGCATTCCTTAAATGACGCAGTTGCCATTCCAAAAGAGAATTGCGAATGGGGAGAGAAGAGAGGATCTCCTCTCCCTTCAAGTTCTTTTTTCTTAACTGGAAGTAGGGGGTGAGCTGAATTCGTGAGATAGGAAAGGGGAACGAAATTTTATTGTTCTCCCGCTGAGCAAGTCAGCCTATCTTGAAATTAAATAAAATTCCGAGCGTCTTGACGTGCAACATAGAGCGAAGGGTGGCATGCATAGTTAAATTGGAGAAAAAAGCCGCAGCTCGAATGCTGAAACCTCATTTAAACGAGACAAAGAGGCCTTCCTAAAGAGCCAAAGGCTAAAGAGCCTCCATAGACTCCATATAAGACCATAGATTTATGAAGGATCGTTAACTAAAGGAGGTTTCAATCATCTGTCCTTATTCTCTCTTCGCCTCCGTCTCTGAAGGCTCCCGCGGTACATCGGGGCATAAGGTTTCCATAGTGAAGTCATTTATCACAGTTTGCCCTTTTATTCTTTCAGGAGACGTCAAGGTCGAAATGATTTCAATCAAGACTTTCTTCATGAGTCGAGAACGCTCACAATAGAAGAGGTAGAGATAACTTGAGCTCGGGGGATCGCTATGGGTGGTGAAATGAGCCGGAACAATGTCAGTCCGAGCATGTGTGGTTAATTGCCTTAATAATCTTAATTGATCCCCATGATCATGCCGTTCCATCATCATTAACTCGTCAGTGGAGACATCTGTTGCCGGAAGAAGAAAGATGGAGCACTTTTCAGTTCAGGGTACAACCCCCCACTGGAATAATACGGAAGCCGCTGTTCAATTTTCACCTCTGGACTCGTCGGGATCGCGTGCGACCGGTTTTCGATGACTACCCTTTCATTTCCCTCTTTCTCTCATGCCCGAATATCACCTCCGTTCCCCTGCGACGAACTCTACGGTCACTTCCCCTGGGAACCTCGAGTCTATCACGAGAACACCGGGAGGCCAACGCGTTACATGAAGCAAAACAGCGGGGGGAATTCTCTATAAAACGAATCTCAGGATGGGGGAGATATTTGGGATTCGCATTTATTACCATGCAGAGTTCTTGTATTGGCACCAATGTAGGAAAAACAGACTTTCATCCTGCGAACCTGAGACGACAAATGTAATTTTCTCGGAAATGATATGAAGACGAGTGAAGCGGGTCCTTCCGTCATAAAAAAATTATTGCGACAGTTTTCACGAGGTAAGTCACAGAATTGAAACTTAAGACTGTCCTATACAGGCATAAAAGTGCCGTCTCACTGATACGTCCTCCATGTAAAAAAAAAAACAACAAAAAGGTTGAAAAAGAGAATTCATGCAGGGAGACTATGAATGCCTTTTCCTTTTACTGTCATTCAACTAACAAACCTACCGTCCCCGAACACCAACTTGCCATAGACAACCCAAATAACGACTATTTTGCCAGATTTGCATCTTCGATCACGCTGTGTTCGCTAAGTAGGCTAGTCTTTCCCATTATTAAATGCCCCCCCGGCCCCGAATCCAAGAAGCCACCTGTCGAGAAACGGTATTACAGTCCAGGAACAACCTCCTTCAAAGAATGGAACCGCTTCGCTCGTGATTGAAGAACCAGAAAACTTTGTTCCAAACGCAAGCATGTATTCGAAGTTCCGGAGGAGGGCACGATGCAGGTTTAACAGCTGACGCGAGTGGAGAGGAGGGAAGGCATGGTTTTTCAAAGACCTTCGCAAAAGAAAAGGTTTATGGTAGTCCGGAGACGATAAACTACAGGCGGAGTTTCCGGGCTCCGTTCGAATGCGGTTTCCATGCCCATTCGCCCCTGACGTCCTCGTGCTACTCCGAGTCCATTATCATGCAGAGGTGCGGAAGGATGGAGATGGGAAAGGTTTAGAGGGAAATGAGCTCAAGGTGTCACTTATACACAGGGTGGTTTTATTTTCTTGAATGAACAATGGCTTTCCTTAACCTTCCAGATTCACTCAAAGCAGCAGTTGTACAGTATAATAGTGAAATAGTGAGAGGGATAATCATTAATGCGCTATGTTGATAGTGCCAAAGAGGATAGAAGTGGTCTCACTGTGTCCGTCCAATGATGCTGTGGAAAATGAGGATCAATATGTAAAAATATTTTTAAAGGATTTTCAACGACAAGGCCACCATCCACATCTGTGGAAAGGTCGATTGTTATAACTGCCACGTTTAGACCGACGAGTAACCGCATGCATTGATGGAATGGGAACGGGACACACCGGAAAGTGAATGTCAGGATAACGAAACGAAAGGTACAGGTGTTCCAAGATCTAAGGATTCGGGGTGAGAATTACCCGACACGCTGCAGCAATTCTTGGAGTTCTTGTTTGGAACCGATGGTGCCATGGACACTGTCTAACAGCATGGAGCCCCACCCTATTTCGCCATCATCTTACGGGACCACCTCGACGAGAGCTTTCCAGGACGGTGGAAACAGGGCGTGGGCTTCAAATTCTTCAGACCTGACACCGCTGGACGTCTTTGTTTAGGGCTTCGTCAAGTCACAGGTTTATAGGAGCAAGATTTGCGACTTGCGGAATCTGCAAAATCATTGTCTACGCCACAATTGAGTGCGCAACACGAGAAACGTTACGCAATGTGTACAGGGCTACCGCCGACACACGGGAACAATGCCGTGCTACGGACGGTGGATATGTGGAGACGCACTAATGATGTCATATCTTGGACAAACCCCTAACTGTCTATCGTACTATCATAAATCTTCTTCTGAAAGCCAATTCTGTCGAGGAAATTGTTAATTGATAACCTTCCTATAAATCTGTCCCTTTTAGCGCGAGAAATGGCAGCTCACTTCAAACTATGCCGGTGGAAACCTTCCCAGGCACGTGACCCGTCCCATTTCAACTCCATTCATTTCTTCGTCTTCTTCCTTAAGTCCTTCCTTCATTCCAGGAATCGTTTCAGTCTTTGCTATTTTCATTACCTTGCGCGATAAAGCACAATACGAATATTCCGGCTGGTAAGATGAAGGCATACGATCGTACTTCATATTGGAGATAACAGAAGAGGACTGGGAGATTCGAATTCACGAGATCGCTCCTTGACCTGTCGACAACGCTCAAGATAGAGTCGAAGAATTGTGATGAATTCCCGTTCTGCTACTGTGAATGGGGCAGCAAGTCTCATGGTCGAGGCTCCAATCGTATTCATCAAGTGAATCGTGCCTCTGTCACTATGACCACTATGACGAAAGGACACTTATATCAATTGTCCTCTGTTTTGACTAGAAAAACCCATTCATTACCTCCCGTCCTGTCATTGCGCTTTCCTTAGCCCCACCTTCTGAACGAATATTATTTCTATCCATTGTTCCAAGTTGGCTCGAAGTTTCTTTGGCATTGGCATCTTCCTGGCGTAGCCTTAAAGCGAATATCCATTCATCTAATGCGAAGTTATCTCGTTCGGGTTGATGCTTCAAGTGCTGAGAACTTTGCGGTCCAGTAATCAAAAGCGTACTGAAACAATGGGATCTCAGAACGGAGCTATACAGTTGCAGTATCTAATTACCGAGTGCATTAACAAAGATGAAGAATAGGTAACAATGCAAGTGATACCAATCCAAAAAATACATGCGCGGCTTCCTTCCGGATCGAGAAAGAGCAAAGGAAAAAACATCCTTACTGATCAGATAATTATGAATAGAAAAAAGGGCGTTATATGTAAGTGAGCTTTAAGCATTAAAAAATAAGTAAAAGAAATGTAAGTAATGACTGTCCTCTCTAGGATTACTGATGGGTTTCAAAGACACTGCCATTGTAGTTATCCAACAGAAGTTTCTGCAATCGGGTACATCGTTAGGACTTCGATCACTGCCACGACAAAGGTCCTTTGAAGCCTCAGGTTTATTTTGGCCCAGGCATCGGGATTCTCTTCATCTCACATTCGCCCAGGTAGACTTTTTTATTTACACATTTTTGTTTTGTCATCATGAATTTAGTCACGGTGCGAGTATCTTTGGATTGGAATATTGAAGAAAGTAAGATGGCCCTCCCAGGCTAACATTGTGAATCGATTTAGATGTGCTACGAGAGTGGATAAAAGTGTTCCCTTCCTCAATCGAGTAGGGCCTATCACCCTCTTCGCAACTGGGAGCAATTACATCGAGGAGGGGAAACTGAGGTCTAACCATCGTTAGATGGTATAGATCGGTGCGGCAGAGTCATTTGTGCTCCATACAGAAGGATCTTTCGGGATCGAGGATCTATCGTCTTGGTAATCCCACGAGCCCGAGTATGAGTCGAAACGGTCACGAACGGGGGTAAAACTTCCATTACCCAAAATTAACCGGCAGACTCCATCTCGATATTCCCTTATTATCACCGATTACACATTAATCAGAGATCATTAAGAGGGATTAGCAACGAGGAGCGAGAGGATATTTGCGGGTTCGGCCAATATTGCAGGCTTTGGGACAATGGAGAATTAGGGGAGGGGAGAACCCGGGAGGAATGATGAGAAACAGCGTTTGATTGAATCTCGTCTTGGCTTGAAGCTTGGCCAAAAACAGGAACAAAGCCCCCCTTACCCTTATTCTCTTTCTCTGCGCGATAAGACCCCCCTATATGTGTGCCGTTCCCTCTCCCCAACCCTGGGATCGTAATGAATTGCTCCCATACAAGCGCAATGCATGCCAAGTCGACAGGAACGGGCTCGACTACACGTCAATATATTTCAACACCAATCCCTAAAAAAAAATATTGGCTGTGAATACATTATAAATACTGTGATTAATTTAGGAACTTCATTTTTCATTCGGTTTCATGTATCTGAGAATTTCTTATAGCTGAGTGCCAAAAAAAAAGTCAGTGACTCGACTTTTTTTTTCTATGTAGCTGAAAAATGGTCCCCAAGAAAATGCAGTGTGCCCATGGGTAATGGGGCATTGTGAAAGCATTGCAAATGAAGGGGAAGGGAAGGCAAGGCAAAGGAAGAAGACAGTGGTCGGTCTGGCGTCTTCTTTCATCTCGGGGACAATCCATCACCCGACTTGTCTTCCCCTTTCACATGCCCCGTGGATCATATTAGCACTGCGGGCCTTCCTTCCCAGGCGCCACTGTTCTGCATCCTCCAGACCGTCGGTGCAGCTGCTACTAGTGGCCGCATGTAACCCCACCGGTGTTTGCACTCGATTGACCGAAAGCCGAGCCTTTCCTACATCTGCAACAATCGATGTAATCTTCCTGCATGAAGCCCCAGGAAGGGTTATTGCAGACGAGGGCAGCTGTCGCATTGAATACTGGAGCGTATTGTATGAGGAAGGCCCTCTGCCTCTTAGTCATGCATATAACAAGCCCCACCGTAATTCCAACTCCCGTCAACTAATTGGATTCATTCCTCCCAATGAAGCTGCATTGTGAGATGGAGAGGGGATGGAATTCTGCATGATAGGAAAAAACCTGCACTATGCCCTTGGAAGAGATCGCTTTTTAGGAAGCAATGAAGAGGGGAAATGGGCCCATATATCCTCGGATGGGAATGCCCATCTTCTCCGTAATGTGAAGTTCGATAGGGTTCCCTACTCGTGTGTGTTCAAGACTTTCCTTCGCCTGTCAGCTGCAGATCTTCCCAGCACCGAAAGATCTTCCCCCACTTGTATCTTCCATGACTCATCGTTTTCCACCGTTTTCTTCCCTCCCGTTGTGCCTGTGATGCTTTCATTAGCGAGGGCTCCGGTAGCAATAAATTCGCCACATTGTGGGAAGATATTGATTCCTGGAATCACCGAACGCGAGAAAGAAGACGAGAAAACAGGGTGGGAGGAAGTCTCCTCTCCTGTGATTGACAGGGGGATAAACAGAAGCAAAAGGGAATCAGGGGCGATGATATTCCATCCAATCCAAATGCAAGATGGGATTCATTGTGAGCTCGGCCGATGGTCATAGCAGCTGTCCCTGATCTCCTCATACAGATTCCGAAATATGTATCCTCTACACTGCTTTCAATCATAACCCAGGCCCCCACTCTTTGAATCGCACTCAAGCTTCGAGAACCACTCCGCTTCCAGATTATTTTTATGGCGCAACGCACTCTTAGTAAACACTGCTCTCATTCTGTATACGTAAATCCGCTTCGTAAGCGACGTTGTCACGGCTCTTGACAGTCATTCAATAGATTGACAGCAAGGATTATCGAATCACAATGTTGACATGACGCTATGCATATACGAGACATCTACTCGATTCTTTTATCAAGGCCTAATATCATTTCTTTCACAAATTCGAACTCTGGTAGATTTAAAGCGGACGATGCTTTGTCGATGAGCATCATGAAAATAGGACATAGATATCGAGTGTCGCTTTTACCATGCCCATCTGGAAAGAGGGAATATTTACCTAAGAGAGAGATTCGATACGAGATCACATTCCCTGTGTCAGCATGGATCCCTCCCGAGGGGGAATGACCACGTCGCACATACAAACCCCACCGTCCCCAATAATGAGGGATCACGTGAACACAAGCGAGGAAAACCATATTGTACGAAGGATCGGCCTGGAAATTTTATCGCAGCTGCGGCGTATGGATGGAAAGAGGGAGAAAGTTGTACATAATTCACATTTAATTGGGCGTGTTCCCCAACTGTTCGTAAATAAATAATGATCGGTTTACATGCAGAACTTGCGTGTTGCATTACTGGGCAGCAAGAACTAACTTCGTACGTTCCCGACGCCGGGTCTGAACACCAAGCCTCGCATTATTCCATCACGGTTATATTGTAAGGCGTGGGCAGACCTGATAAGAATTTGAGTCATATTATACGACTCCATCTTTCTTCCTTCAGACTAGTCGGAAGAAAGACGAGTTACTCATGCAAATCTCAACTTCGATATCAATCTCTGTGGTTACTCTTATCGGCGCTTACCAGGCTGCTTCGGAGGGAAGAGAGAGAGAAGGGAAAAATCAGCATGCAAATGGCAGGAAATGGCTTCTATCCATTCCCCCTCGGAGGGGAACTCATGAAAGTCCTATATCGTCTCTGCAATTTTTTATGTCTCCCCCTGCGCAGAGGGGGAACCGTCGCTGAAGGCCCAAAAATGGGGGCTAAATCAAGTCGAGTCACAATGGGTTCATCAGAAGGACCGTATGAGTGCATTAAGGTCTGAGACAGGAGACAATGGGAGAATGGAACATCTCCGGGGAGTGAGAGAGATGACAGACAGACAGGCAGGGATAAGGAAAAATTTCACATCGAAAAGATGAAAGTTTCTCCGACCGGCCAGGGAATTGAATTGGAGAGTGGGCTTAGATGGAAGAGGGGAAAGACCTGCATTCTCTCTCTTCTCCAAGATTCAATCTCGCCAATTTGATTTCCTGGGTCTTCCCGCCTTTCCGCACCTCTGTCTCTGACGGATAATCCCGCGCACATTAAAGTCCTCTTCATCTCTCCTTTCCCTTCTCTCTTTATACGAACCATGCAGGGATTCTTCAAGCTGATTTAATTAGGATTCGAACCGTACTCTCCGTCATGAAAGTCCAAACTCATTTATTTCTCGTTAAAGAATTCATGCGAAGTGCGCAGGGGCATATGAGGGCCACACCATAAAAACCCTGCATATTATCAAGGGAGAAGGGAGGGAGGGAGGGGGAGAGAGAGGAAAAAGAAGATAGCGTGAGGATAGAGGGGAAAGGGGGGAGGAGAAACCCCCCAATGCATGTCTGGCCATAGAGTGAGTTCATGTCAGGTGATATCGACCGAGCGAACAGGAGTCTCTGTTTATTTCATCCACTTGGACCCGTCTTGGTCTAGGTCTAAACGTCGTCTCATGACGCATGCCTAGGGATTCCTCCTTGGTTTTTCACTCTCCTGTCAGGTGCGACAAGAACGAGAGTGCACTGCATCCCGTCTCATCCCATCCGATTCCCCCTATCCAAGGTAAGCCCTGTCGACCGTGACAGATGGTCTGGAATCAAAGCCATGGAATGGACCGATTCCAGGAAAGGAATGAAATAGCTCGCTTCTTCTTACTTTCCTCTCTGGAGTCTGATATCCAGTGCAGGCGGTGATCAATCACGGAGATTCTTATCGATTGCCACCGTAGAGTTGGCTCCTTCATGAACTGGTTTCGATCCCGCCTCAATTCTCCCAAAAGGTCCAAGGTGAGTCAAGAAAAATCGCTGCCGTGATCGAGAGAGAGAGGGACAAGCTTGCTTTCGTGCATGTCCTAGAAAAATGGGTGATTGAATTTGCAAATGTGCGGTCCACTTCAAGGGAATGTCATCAATTAAATAATTAATTGCCTCCCTGCGGGTAGTCACATTCCACCGGCTTCCCTTTTCTCTACTAAGGCAGATTCCGTTTTCTCTTGTGTGAAAAACAAATTCCCCTTCCTCCATCCTTCAAGAGTTGCCACCATTAAGAACCCCGTAGATCCAATAAAGCCATGCACCTAATGGGATATCTGTATCATCAATCGTCCTACAGTGTAGTCTATAGAGGTAGGCTGGGTTCCGATCTCGAGTGCATAACAGGGCGCCAATAAAGAACATGGATGTTCTGAATAATGGAGCCACATTTATCAGCCCTTATATTACACGCCCGACACTTTGAATGGTGTTCTCCTATTACCCCTAATCGTGTTCTCATTGGGACGAAGTCTTCAACCTACAGACGTCGATGATAAATGGAGCCAGATGAATATTTGACAAAGACAATACTATCTACCGAGGCCTCCTTTTCGTATGGAACCATATGGACCGGATGACGAATCGAGTCAGATAATCAAATAGGCCAGCCAGTAGGCCAGCGGAACAATAGAATACATATTACAGGATAGGGCGAAAGAGAAAAATAGTAAAGGCGACAAACCAGAACAGACACAAAAAGTTATAAAAATACGTAATCAGCCAAAACAGACTAATACACTCTTCATTCCAAACGTTCCTCTATGCGTTCCAATTTTCCATACTGCCAGGCATTGAGTAACATAGCTTCAGGCTCAAGCAAGAAGCCTCACCCCTTTTTCTTTGAAAAGTCAGCAACAGATGGTAGAGAACGTCACATCCTACTACTGATTAGCCGATGTTTTCCAGACAACGGGAAATGAGTGTTGCGAAAGAAGCGTCTCTCCTTTACCTTCAAAAATAGACTCGTCTCGGGAAAATGGCGACTTCAGCGCGAAAGTTTATCCAAACCCTTATCTTTTTTTTATCATTTTCAGATTTGCAAAATGAATACATCTGTGATCCACCATAGTGCGGAAAAAGTCTCATTAATCGTTTTCGTGCTGTGACATTCAATGAAGGTAGGAAGGCAGGCATATCTTTAATTTCAATATTTATTTACTTATGACTTAGCTTAGAGTTCTGACGAATCCGTTATGTAGAAAATATATAATCCTAACTTGAATGAGCTTTTACGCTCTAAAAGCAAGATCCCGAGGTCCAGAGGACGAAAACATCCCAAGAATGCCCCTCCAAGTCCGTACAGTACGCGGAGGGACGTCCGTTACAGGATGTGGAGGGGAGTCCACGACTTAAGGGGGATGGGCCTACTCTAGCCGGACCTATCCGAGAAAAACAACCGCCTGCATGGGAAATAGGCAATAACGGGAAAGAAAAAGGAGGAAAATCGAGTAGGAATTTTGGAAACAGAAGGTGCTAAAGAAACTTTTCTCCAATGGACCTGACGTTAGAAGAAAGGGGTGTCCACAAGCAGCACAGATGCGTCGTAGCCGGTCGTAGCGGCCTTTATTTTGTTGGGTCGGCCTATTGTTGAGCTGGGGAAGGGGGAGGGGGAGGGAGTGATATAAAGAACCATACTCATGAGCCGAGGAATCGGTGCGCATCCACAACTGACGAGGAAACTCCAGCTCCCCCACAGCCGCCATCTTGAGCTGTGTATCTATGCTTGGTAAACGAACTATGTACGCTTCTCAAAGAGAAAGAGTCTCCCATGGTGGTGCTACCAGGAGGTTAGAAACGTTCGCATTTTTTACGTCTGGCACGTGAATCTCAGGAATGCGAGTGTCGTTAACGTTGTAAATTCACCAGAGCCAATGATAATATGACCGACCATCCAAGAATGGCAACTTTTCCTTTATGCATTTCTGAAGTCGGGGAAGGTATCAAGTTGGATAATAGAAACACCATATCCCTTGATATGTTTAGCACGATAGCTCGGTTGGTTAACCGACTTGCGTTGTCTGCGTGCTCCTGCAATGACACGGTGAAAGAAAATTTTCCAGTTATTCTCAGCCAGGGCCGGGTAACAATTTTATACGAGTAAATTACTCTTTCGCTATTCAGAGGGTTGACAACATTGTTACATTATCAAATACCAATAATTACAGTACCAATATTTTTTCATTGTCTTATTCAGGCCATTTTCCATTCCATTCCGCTCGAGTATGCTTCAGAAGAAAAAGTGAACTTATAAAGTCTAATGGCAATGCGTTTTCTGGGATTGTAGTCCTGCCCTATTGTCATTTGTTAGGCTTGTCAGATCAGATCGAAATCCTGATATACTAGACCTTGCATTCTGGTGACTCAGCCAAAAATGTCCCATTGAACCGAAAACAATTTTTCCATGGAAGTGTATCAGTTACTGAGCACCTGCCGGTCAAGTATGGACTTGGTTGAAGAATGGGCTCTATGCGAATCACTAATCTATTCATATTTTCAGGCGAAAGAACTGATATACACCTGGGTCAACATTTCAGTGTTTATCCTCTTTCTTTTTTTTGGGGGGGGGGATACTTAAAAACAAGCCTGAGACTGTGAAGTGCTATCAGAGACCTTATTGATGGCATTTATGTTCTACTATGAAAATGTAGGGTTGGTAGGGTAGGTGTCAGATGTAAAGATCATATCCTCTTGTCTTCATGTAATTGGCACTTCTGACCACAAAGAATAAGGAAGCAATGTAAGAACCAAAAACAGGTTTTCTGTTCCACACTCGATGGCCTCTCCCATTGGTGTAAATATGAAGCAGATCGAAAGTGGAGTAAAATTTGTCGCCTAGTTGCCTTCATCCTTTACCAACCTACTACAGAATAATCACTTCGATTCATTTTTGATGATGAACCGATTGAGCGATGGCTCTTGAAAGCAGCTGTTTATTTGGTGCCAGGGGTGGCAATTGAAAAACTGAAAGAATGTCCTAAATTCAAAGTGATGTTCAGGATTGGCCAAAATTAATAAATAATCTGATTTGGTATTTCGCACGATTGCTTTGAGACAATCCCTGAAACCCTCGAAGCAACATGGGCGCCGCTGCAGAAGGAATGGAAAAGTGTTTACTTAATTGTTAAAGATCCAGGGATTGTTTTTAAGTTCATAAATGTCAGAATTTAAGTAAGTATTTAAAAAAAAACACAGATTCTGTTAGTAGAAAAACGGGATAGTCTAGTAGTAAAATGTTGCGAGATTTAAGCTAAATATAAAAAAGGGGATCAGATTTCATGCCAGCAAAGAGCGAGGAGGTCGGCTGTGCCCTGATCATTGATCTTGACTACACCCGTGCAAAGTACTGTTACTTTTTGAGCAATTGAGATAAGTACCTAATAATGAATGTGCTTAATGTATCACAATGTATAATTATCTAGAGCATAGACCACAGAGATCTCGTACGTTTTCGCCAATTCAACTTTTTACGTCTAAATCTTTCGACCAGTAATAGAGAGGTCGAAATCTGTCCGTGCATCACAAGCCTACCCCGCCAGAGCAGCTGCATGAACCCAAGGGGGGAAAAATCGAAATCTGGGAGGGGATATGGAAAAGCTGAATCATCTCTCTTCGCATCAATTCTTGCTGACTGACGGCATCCAGACGGGCCCATTTTCTCCATCCCCAGGTATATAACCGCATTTCCAGTGCCTTTCATGACTCGGCCTATTATATAGTGTTGGACCGTAGGTGGGAGGGAGGGAGAGAAATAAAGGAAGCCCTAGTGGAGGGGATAAAGACTCTTGGGTGGAGGGAGAGGAATCGATGGGGGAAGGAGGCTTACAAGTGTTCGATATCAATCAGAAGGGGGGGAGGGAACGGAAATGAGACTCACCGACTGACTTCGCTCTGTCGATAATGGGGAGAACGAAGCGAGCGTAACCAACTACGACCTCCACTTTTTCTTTTATTACCGGCGACGGAAGCTTTTTCCTTTTTGAACGAACCCGAGTGAATTTCACTCGAATCGGTGAGGAAGGGGAGTGCATCCAATAAGGGATGTCAAAGGCTGCTGCAGTTGATCAAATGACACATCCCTCCTCGCCATGGAAAGTGATTCACTTAAATGGACATCGGATTGGATTCGACTGTCAGGGATTTCAGCTCGACAATGGAGGAAGGTCGAGACGAGAGAGAGAAGAGATATCCAATAATCCCCGGAAAGGATATTGTGCGCCAGGAAAGCGTGAAATCCTTGCCTGTCCGTATAGGCGTATATCCCATCCCGTGTCCGAAAGTAATTGAATCTGCCCCGAATCGGTTTGTTCGGTTTCCCTTTTCCCCTCCTTTGCGACATCCATCTGTGTGCCCTCCCAGGATCATTATCTCAAAGCTGGATGGAGCTCAAAGGAAACTGCAATCGCTCGAATGCTTGATGGAATTTCTTGGATGATTCTGGGAAAGGAACCATCAATACGCTTCCAAAAGTTGAAGCAAAGCAAGTGGTATATCCTCCATCCTTTGGGACCTTCTTCAGCGCTGTCTACATAAAGATGATTTACGGTAGGCATGATCCACTCTCGTTGCATGGAAGGGCATCAGATATACACATGAAATACGGCAACAGTACCACTCCCAGGATGGTGTGCTTGCGGAGGTCCGAACTGGCTTTTGTTTTTTAGATCAATGATAAGTTAGGCTCGTCAAGGGCACAGAGGATACTAGAAATGCAGCAACAGTTAATTGTGAGGAAGGGGTGAGTCATTTGCGGCATCCACTAAGAGACCCTTATATGGCTCACGCCTTGGATTGTTTCTGTTGATTGTTGTCAGATCGTTGCACGACGAAACGATTGGGGGATGCGTCCAGAAACAGACGAAGGCATTCGATGATTTGACGAGAGTAACTCACCGACACTAGCTTCAACACAGGCTGTTTGAAACGTGACTAGAAAAACTCAAGTGAATACCCCTGCGGTGCAGCCACGAAAGAGTTAATCACCGGCAGTTTGCCTCATAACTCTCAGTCGACCTACAGTTTATTCGTTTGCTGCGAGAAAGCCATATGGTTTTCAGCTCTGGCATTTCAATGAGCAGAAGCTATTATCTGAATCAAAGTTAAAATATGTTATGTATGATCGCGAGATTCTCCTTGTATTGTAATACGCTGGGGGTTACGTTTCGACGGCGGTGCCATCTATGAGCCGCATGAACAAGGAGGGACGAAGGCCTGAAGTGCAGGTGGCTGGCTCAGCGGGTGTGCATACAGAGAATAATGTGAGAGGAGGGAGGGAGGGGAGTTCGAAAAGCATGGGGATGGAGGATGGGGATCTCAGTCGGCTCGGCTCGGTCTCGAAGCTCGTGCTCTCAGTTCCGCGCTGCCCTGCACTTTCGTGAGCACGCTCTGTGACACTTGTGAGATGCGCTCGATTCACCCGGTTTGACTCTTTGAGTGAGACAGTCACATCTCAACCATGGATTTCGTCATTCTCAAAGTGAGTTCTACATTATCGATACTCGGGACTCCGGAAATCCTGAGTTGCGTATCATCCTGCACGGCAGGATGATACGCAGGGTTCTTTCGTGAGGTTGGTCATGGGAACCGAAATTTCATCCGCATTTCGTTCATAATCCTCTCCTTATCGCAGTATAGAGAAGGCTTGGGATCTTGATAGATTTGGGGACTGTTTCATTCCTTTGTATTCGCGTTTGACATGGAATGTTGTTAGCTCTGTTGCGAAACTTGACGAAAGCTTTCGAAAACTGTCGCGTAGAATCTAGATGCTTTGACGCGTGAAACCGGAAGTCGAAGCGAGGAAAGTCAGGAGAGAAAAACTCGTCGAGTGGCAGTCGGCAAAGGGGAAAAGAAAGAAAAGAGGCACACGTGGAGGTTGGAATGCTTGCCGCCTTTGGCATGGTCGTCTGTCTTTAGAAGCCTTTACATACTCCCCACAGTGCCAAGGAGAGGTTCGACCATTTTTCTACGTCCCTCCCAGAACGAAAGCCTTTCGCAATGTCAACGGGGGAATCCGTTTTTGACTTCACCGACAGGAACAAAAAACGAAAGCAGGCTAGCCTTATTGCCAGACTGGTATATAGACCTACAGTACTACCCACAGAGTCAAGGATTACAAACACGACTCTGGATTCAGACTCCTGATTCCATCAAAGAAGGACAATGAGGTCACCTTAATGAATTCCAATGATGCAACACCTGCTTTTCCTTTTCAATCTGGTTACTTGACAATGAATCGCGTATCGGAGTGTGCCATCAAGCGAGACGATACCCTTCGTTTCGTTGGGTCTAACGGCAAAGGTTCGTGTGGTGATGAGGGGAGCCGTGATTACCCTCAGCGGGTGTCAAGCACGTTTTTCCAGCAAGGAGCCCATGAGAGTAGAGGATCTCCCTTCTGTGCTTTCCGCCCCTTAAACTCCTCAAACACATTTCCATGCTAATTATTGTTTACTGCACGTTTGATGGATACTCCAATATGGAACGTCGTGCTGAGGCCAAACACCCCTTGTGACTACTTCCCGCAACTGCTTGTCTCAAAACTCCTCCTACTGAGAAAAAAAATGCTGCAGCGTTTGAGAGCCTATTTTTAGGATGACGTTCTTATGACTTGATGGAGAGAAGGGTTGAAGGAACCCCAGAAATGAAGGTGGGGTTTGTAGGAGTAATCGGATCCGCGTTGAAGGAAGAAGAAAGGAGTCCAGATAGGGGGAAACACATGTGCCAAGTTGAAAATGCGGGCTCATGCTTCTTCCCCCGGATCTCCCCACCTGGACCATTGAAAGAAACAATGCACCGTTCTGCAGAACCTTGAACTCTCCCTCGAGAGACCCCCGAGGGGAAAAGAGAGTCATCGGGAATCGAATGGAAAAGGAAAGTGGGATGATCATTGCGAGTCCCCGAGGCGAGAATTCCAGGAGCGATTCAGCACGAGAATCGATTTACCTTCGGGCCAAGTATACTTCCCGGAGAGGAAGTGTGAAGTGAAGCGATCAAAGCCCTTTCATAATCGGATTCTCTTGAGAAGGAAGGGAAGCACTGGAACTCGCGGGGGTTCCTATCTTCTGCAAACATTCCATCGCAACGGGATTTATGTGTATCTCATGTATGCCCCTGCTTTTCATATCTCTGCCTCCGTCTTTGTCCTGTGAGTCGTAGGAAAGGCAAGATTTATTGAGGGCGGTGCCCCCAACCGCCCTTTTTTGACATCATTGTGGACTCCACGTTTGCGTCTAATCGACCTTCCCACGAATTTTTTTTTTCTTCCCATTCGTGTAAAAAAAAAACTTCGTCCTTGAGATCGTAGAAGACAATGGACGTCCATCATGAGAAGAAACTCGCGAATGAAGAATGGAAACTTGCGGTGCATGTTGCAGCCTGATAATAATCCTCAGACTGCTTTTGAAGAGGTGGCAAGAAGCTTTAGCATCTGGGCGTAAGGTGAAAGCTTGGAACACCCTTTAGGATTGACCAATACTTCATTTACTGCAAGGCCTCCCCCCGCGGAGACACTCCGAATATATTTTAGCCTTTCAGGCACTGCCAAAAAAAAAAAGAGATGAAAGGAAATATTTGCCTATTGGTCACTGAGCGGAATGGAAGCGTGCCAGCGACGGCGCCTGTCCTCCATCTTCATTGTGTCCCGAGATGGTATCGAAAAAGGTCCATCTCCGTCTGCATGCATCGTGGGTCTCGCAATCGCTTTCGACTGATGACGCCTCATGTTTCACTCTTTTTGTCTCTTTCTCTCTCTTTTGCCTATTCCTGGTTAGTCATTGTTGCCCTTTGATGAATGATATCCAACACAATGCACCGACGGCGTCTTGAATGCACCAGAATGACGCGGCACTTGTGTGGTCCGCGCAATAAATAACAAGTCTGTTTTTGTGGAGTCGGTTCCGATTCCAATGTTAGCGGCAACGACCTCTGAGTCTGCAAAGAAAACCCTGCAGGGACGGTTGATGGGGAAATGAAAAACCTGTTCACTTCTAGATCCCGTAATGAGAGGGTGTTATGTCTCCCCTTTTTTCTTTGCGTCAGGGTAGGGCTAGTTGTTTGCGCTTGAACTAGAGGCAGGTCAAGGGACTTTCTCTTTGTCGGCTTGTCAGACCCGCATTGTTTCTCCTCTTACCGGATTGGAAAGCCGTTTAAATCTGGGAAGCCTTTATCCGTGACCAGCTGAGCCGTCTGTTTAATAGTGTGAAGACAGCGTGAAATAAGACCATTATCCCGCTGAGATTGTTTGTCGAGGAGGAGGAAGTCCATTATTTACGTTTTAATCGAGTTTTTCTCGGGATGAAGATGAAAAATCGTCTACGTGATAAAGTGAAGGCTTGAGACGTACAGAAAAGGAAAAAAGTCATCGTACCATGACTCGAAGCGAGTCGAGCTTTTCTGCATTGGCGCCGCCATGGTGCCAAATCCTGGCTCTTATATTGTCCATCTTCTTCCATAATGTATGATCCATTGCCCGGAAGAGGTTCCATCTTCTGGCTCGGACGCATTCTCTCCTCTCCACATATACCATCCCACAAATCACTCTGATGTCTTCCTTTAGCGCCTTCTTGACAGGATATGAGGAGTTCCTATCTCGAAGCTCCTTTCTTGCATTTCATAAACACACAGACTGACTTTCCACTTCGGTCTCGGTCTTTCGACAAATTCGAGATACGACCCAGACACACTGCGACTGATTTATGTGCTTTTCGGTGGTGAAGCCATATGAAACCCTCATCGTGTTGCATGCCCCAGATCTCACAGGGCTCTTATTATGCATGACTTCCCTGTCGTTAAGCCCATTAAGGGAGAGACCAAGCCGTATAATTCGACTTGATGGCACCAATCGTCTCTGTTGTCCCAGCCGGGATAATGAGATGTGGAGTGCCTCATTTCCTACAGGCTTATTTTCGGGGCGCACGAATGTTTGCTGAAGTATAAGGGTGAGGTTGTTCATATCCGCCTTGTCTGAGTAATGAGAGGTTCCATCGCTTTGCTGAAGAGGTTCTTTTGCCTTGAACCTGGAAAAGCTGCAGCGTCACCTTTCCTTTGTCGCCCGTGACAAGATAATGCCACAAGTGCGATGAACAAAGAGACCCGGATATCATTTGAAGAGAGGCCACAGATTCGTCTTTTTTTCGAAGCGTCTAAGAGTCACTCGGCATTCAGGCAGCAAGTTTGTAGTCGGACCGGGCGTATGAAGGAAGTGGTCGAAATAATTACAACCTGTCATCGGGTCGGGGATGGAGTTGATTGAAAGAGAGGGATCTCCTCGGGGGTTCTTGCATCTCATCTATTATTCCCTACGTGTCCTCTCTGTGCTCGTGGCTTCTTGAGTCCACTCCGTCCGTTCCACCAATCCAGTCTTGAACTTGTCACGGGTGGAAGGGAAAGGACATTGACCTTGGCAATGCCATGGTCAGTTCCACGGCCACGACTCGGCATCACTCTGACATTTAGCTCCATTTTTCTTGGGGACCGCAAAAGAGGGAACCCTGACGTAACGTTATCTATGGGAGAGGAAGTAGCTGAAGTGGCTTGGCTCGTGTACGAGATATCGTGTGTAAAGGGCCCATCGAGGGACGATGAGGATCACACCTCATGCCATCCGGCTTATCTGAGGGTTTACAGCTAGAACAGGATTTTCTCCATTCCGATTTCTTGGAATCTAGGGAGGGTGGAAGGCGTGGCTATGGTCTCGGTGAGATTATTCGAGATGCAGACGGCGTGGATGACGTCACAGGGAGGTCACGCCTCATCACGACGGCATCAGGCGTGCCTGCTCCCGTCACCACACCAGGGACTCGGAGTCGTGAGAAAGGAAAACAGAATAATTGGGATTCCGATCGGGAAGGAATGTTAATGGTGCATTGTTGGTGCATCTTATCGTGTTGGCATTGTTGACAGATTCATCTGTCCTGGCCCCCTGCATCACACGTCTCTCCAGGACCACCTGAAGGACATCTTCAGCAAGTGAATGAATGTCTCGTCTTACCCCCCCTGCGAAAGTATTCTCCGTGAAATTGGGGATGATAAGCAAGTAACACGTGGAATGAGGACGAGGGAGAGACAGCACGCTTCCTTTACAATGCAGTATAAATGGAAGAGGATAGCAGACTAGAAAACGGATGTCAGGGTTTTCATGTGCCAGGGAATGAAGAAGGTCCTGTCATTCTCGAGCACATGGGTGACGAAGATCCGTTCCTCCAACTCGACAAGTCTCCTCTTGTCTTCTTCCTCCCCCCACCCTTTTTTCCCGCTAACTTTACCATCAACACAGCCTTGTTGCCAGAAGATCATAGTAACGAGACGAAAGAAGGTTGACCCCCGACCGTGTCAATAGAGGCCGTTGACATATGGGCGTTGCCAAGACTCCCAAAAGGGCGAAGGTGCATTTTATACATACCCAGATGTAGGCATGCCCATTCGAGTATCTCGTGGGAACTTTCTGAAAGATGGTAAAGATTGATCTACGATGGAGTAGACACATCTTCGCCTTTAAGGGTGGGCCCACTCATCTTAGAGGCGTGACGCGGAACGTCGTGTGTATTATACGCACTTAATTACGACCATCCAGTCATTACCCTTGACCGGAAACTCACGTCGAGATGCCGGAGAGATTTCCATCTCATCTGACAGGACATGTTGCATGTCATAAAAGGAAAACCAAGCGGACTCATCACGGATTCACGACACGAGGCGTGAGTGGGTGGATGGCCTTGTTTCCGAAACCTTAACAATGTATGCAATGCATCCTCGCCCTTTCTTTCAAGCATTTGCACATCGCTCCCACTCGAAAAGGTTTTTTTTTTCTTTTCGAGTCCACAAAAGTCAGTGTTCGAACGGGACCGAGAACGGGGGGTCTCCTGGAGTGCAAGGAATGATTGCCAAGAAGGAAGGTTACAGCACATCCAGCACCAGGGGTGGATGGATGGTCTATGCCTGGCACCCCGCCCATGGCAATTAATCCATAGGGCACGGCCAGGCAATTAATGCCACCCATTCATCATCATGAGGCGGTTGCACTGCACTTGCACATCTCCCGCCGCAAACAATGCGGGCTTTCCGGGCGTGTCTCTGCCTTGTTTATCGCCGAAGTGAATACATTAAGGAAAAAAAGGACTCATTTCTGGGTTGATGCTCGACTGGTTTTTACGACCGCCTGTACACGTGTAGTGCATGGTCGTAAAATCCTCGCCTCTTGATTACTTAGTTCCAGGTTCGTCTTATATCACCTCCCGCATTCGCTTTCCCATTGTAATCCAGCAATGATCATAAAACTGGTCTCCGCGATACAGCCTTTACATTCGCTTTCACCCTTTCTTTCCGTCTCCCTTTCGTGGCCTCATTGAGGTACATTCTACGTGAAGAAATTTGCCCCTTCCATAAAAGCTTTGATGTAAAAGTTATTTGAGGGGGCGCGTATTTGAGGATAGGCAAAAGAAGGAAACTGTCCTTTTCCTCCGGAAGAAAAATCAGTGCTTATCGAGGGCCAGAACCCGAAGATAAGGAGGCGTTCGTACATGCGCCAGCAAGCCTTGTTTATGGCGTTCCCTTCAAACATAAACATACGGAAGATATAAGGGGCCCGAGAGCCACAAGTGTACCGCACTGACTCACACATCAGCGTTTGGCTCAAGAAGGGAGGGAATAGACCTACAGCCCTACCCTGCATTATCATCATCGCTCACCACTCCCCTCCCCCTTTTTTCACATCTTCCCTCTTGCATGTGATTCACAGCATCGGGGGTGGAATCGATCCATGATGATCAGGAAGAATTTGCAGCATGTGACAGGGAAGGCAGTTGGTGCATAGCCAGACTCGCTGTTGTGGAGACAAAGGCGACCAATGTAGGCCGTATCCCGAACATCGATTTGCCCAGATTTGCTCTGTCAGGAAGGGGGCGATGACGTCACCGCCGATTGTGTTGGTTTTTCCACGTCATGTATGAAATGCATGAGAAGGGATTTCTACATCTCCATTAACGAGATGCTTCCTCATTAGCCATGTCAAGCCCTTTGTCCTTGTGTTCCCATAGAGCTTCCACTACGTTAGGACGAGTTCTCTTGCGTGTGAGAGAGATGAAAGAAAGAAAGAAGGACCGGGAGGTTGCGCAGGATAACGATAAATATCAAATCCAGTCAGGCTCTTTCTCCTCTTTTTTATGATTGACAGGTGGATAAGATCCGCCTTTGAGAAGATCCCCTTTTGCCGACCATTCTTCGTTGCTTGCCGAGGTTTGTAAACCACGTCAAGGAATCCGATGAAAATCCACATACGTAGTAACTCGATCCATCTCATCCAGATGGGATTGGAACGGGGGAACCCGATACCACCTTCAACCGGGTGGTCCCCAACTGAGTTTTTTTTACCGTTAAGACAGGTTATCGTCGCCATCATGAGACACATGAAAAGAATGGCGGAAGCGCATCAACACAAGAGGGGGAAATCTGAAGCATTAAATCATGTGTGTAAGGAAGCAGGGTACAATGAGGACAGCTCTACCCCGTCATTGTGAAATGTGGCAATATGAGGGGTTTTATGAGTCGGGCGTTCATTGTTTTGGGTATCTTCCTCCACCTCCTGTACAGCCCACACGATGTCAAAGAAAAAGCAAAACGGGCCTTCCCTGGGAAAGATGTTAACACGGGAAAGGTGTCCAAAGCCAACAACACCACGTTCTCTCATTCATGTACATATGGGCTATTTACATCCCCTGTCTCTCCACCCCCCCCGTTCTGACGGACATGTTCTTATACACATAGATGGGGCAGAGAACTGAGTGAAGTGAACTCTTCCCATCGGGGCTGTCCCCTATTCCTGGCCCGTTTCCAGGAAGCAACCCGTGGATAGGAATTAACTGGCTGAAGCTAATTGGCTGGGGAGCTGTTGAAAACTGTCATAGGCATACGCGCGACTCATACGTCTTCCTGCATTGCATCACTATGCACTTCTCGCCCGTCGCCCCCCTTAATTATCCCAGCAGCTACGCGTCTTCTTTCTTCCTTTTTCTAGTTGGTAGACCAATTTTGATGCGAAATGTCTTCCACAGGTCAAGAAGCTCTGGGCCGTAAATTTTCCCTTTTATGTGTCGCAGGAATCGGGTTACATACGCACAGCTGCTTGTTTTGTTTGACGAGGGTACCGAGTTACCCCTCAACGCAAACACTGAGGCGTTCTATTACAGTACATGGACGACGAGTGGAGGGAGGAAGGAGATGTACACAGACATAGTCATATCCGGTCCCATGAGGCTGATATTGAGAGAGGCAAAGGGGGAAAGGTTTTTAGTCAGGCTCCATTACCTCTACGACTCGTCTTCCTTTTCCACTAGTCTCTTCTGCTCTCATCCTTGGGTTCTTCGTTTCCTTCCCTCCATTCTACAGCCGCTCCCCTCGCATCCCTTTATCTTGGAATATTCAATTTTATTCCTCGTCTATCTACATATGCCTGGAAGGCTTTATATTTTCCTCCTTTGGGATGAGGCTGCTCGCAGAACCATTACCGTCGTCATGTGCCCTTATCCTACTAGTCTATCAAAGAAGGGTATCGGATGGTAGATGGAAAGGGCTGATTAATCGCAGGGAGATGAGACGATATGATGAGACCCCGGAGGTGGTATGATCCATTTGTCACTGTCACTAATCGACGTCGACCTGCTTCTCCATGCATGAAGAACGGCAGTCTCTCGTATATCCCACGTCAAACTCAACAACGTAACAAGGCGGATGCTTTGGGGTGGAGTTGCAGGCAGGAGATCTTTGTTCGAATCCAATCTGGGTGATTGATGGATGGACGGAGGGAACACGACCGCCCGCCAACTCAGGTCGTCTGATTGAATCCCTCCTGGGGCGTGAGAAACCCTCCTCAGTACACCATTTCTCTGGGTCTCTCTCTTTAAATTGTTTTTTTTTTTCTTCCTTCTTTTTTCTTTTGCCCTTCCCTGCACAGCCCTTTGTTCTTGGATGCGATTCTGTCCTCCAGATCGAAGGAAAAATCTTCGCTCTTTCCAAGTTTTCACATCAAGTGTTTGCTTTCCATCAAGAGCGTTTTTGTCTGTCTTCTTTTTCTCCCGCTCCCAGGGAAGAGTCGAAGCATGCATGTTTTCTCGGTCGACATGTTTTCTGCATCCAGGAATGTGTTTTCCGCCACTCTGAGGTTGACACGACGAGGACTTGGGAAATGCATTCACGCCTCTCAACGACTGGCGATATTTTCCTCCTAGTTATCGCGAACCTCCACTCTTCAGGTCGTTTCACACTTTGCGTGTCATGCGTCCTTTGCACGTTTTTGACCCAATCGTGTTAGGAGATTAATGGATGTCTCTTGGTATAGTACTTGGACACAGTGAACGTCATCCTGGATAATAGCCCTTTACAGTTTCCACAAAAGTTTAAAATGTATACCGTCCACATCTTGAAAAGCTGCTTTCTTCTTAAGTTTTGCTTGTTGCCCGGAGACTTGGGGAACTTTTATTTATTTATTTAAAAAAAAGGTGATTCTCCACTCTTGAGTTTAAGGTGATACCGCTCTTTCGGGTATAATATTAGCTTGGAGCTGGTGAGGTGATGGAGGGAAGGGCTCGAAACGATACACTAAGGAAACTTTCTTCATCTTCACTTTTTTTTCCCCCATACAAATAATACAGGCTATATCTACATTCTTATCAGAACGCGAACCACTATACATGCATTCTAGCCTGTGAAGATGCATAAGCGCATATCTTCACCGCATTTGTCTCAATTATTTGAGTTTTAATTTTCTGGTTTTAAAGCTTTTTTTCTAACAGATCCGAGCGCAAACTCTAAAAAATGTAAAAATTAACCTCGAATAAACGCGGTAATGAATTCAGACTTTTGAGGCGAAGAAAAGTCCTGACAATTCGTTAGTTAATTTTTTACCTTTTAACATGCGTGCTTACAAAACATTATTCCAAAACGCAACAGATTTAAAACGTATTAAGCATACAAATACCTGTAGTCCACACAGAAAAAACTGATTGATGACTGAAAAAATGACAGGAAAAATGCAAAACGGGCAAGTTTCAACTCATTTTCCATCACCATGGAATGGGAAAATAAACACATTAAAAATTTTTTTTTTTTTATTATTTTCTTTATGCTGACCAGCCGCAACAAGCCATCGGGCGTTCTTCCAAATATTAAGTGGGACCGGTACCTGTCGATGTCTCGTTCAACTATCACTATAAAAGGGGGACGCTTAACTACTGTACCGTCTTGAATCTTTTGTCACTCTTTTTCTGATGAGGTAACCGTAAAATAAGAGTGAGTGAGTGCTGGCAAAGAAACTCCCAGTCACATTAAGAGCGCTTCTATTTGAAAAAAAAATCTTGTTAAAGCGTTACTTCCAACGTGACCATTCTATGAGTTCAGGAGCAAGCTTTACACTTTTATCACGTCATCTTGAAATCACCAGGTCAAAATGACAAGGCTTGGACCGTTGATGACGATTCGCTTTCGCTTTCCTTTTCCATCGTCTTCTATGGAAGAAATATTTTAGCAGAATCGTTTTTCTCGCTTGAATAGCCATTGCATACATTAGATGACGAAACTCGAGGGGCTTTGTCCCAGGTTTCGACCTCTAGGGACCTCCACAGATGACGAAGCATGGAATTTTGAAAGGAGGGTCTTTTAGAAAAAAAAAATAAGAGGCTATATCGAAGACTGAATTCTAAAAGGTTCATAAGTCGCCAGTGCAAGCGGCAACAGATAAAAAATGCTGGTTGAATGAATTAAGTTTCTTCATCTCTTCCTCTCTTCGAATGAAAACACGCAGCGTGCGTGTTTAGAATCGAGGAACGGAGATTAATTCTTGGTGTCAGGGAGAGAGAAAGAGAAAAGTTTCCACTCACCCCGCGGAGAATAAAAGGACATTCGTCTCTTCTCTCTCTCCTCTCCCTCTGGGTCATAACCTTACAAAATTCATGCTTCACTATGCCCTCCTGCTTCTATAATGGTGCCGTAGTCGGAAGAATCCTAGTTGTGAGCTCTAATACAGTTTCTGCTATGTCTTTAAATTTTCAGGATTACATCAATGGCAATAGCAGGAAAAATTAGTTCAGAACTTAAAAATGCAAGACATGAAACTGAAACGGAAACAACCAGACTGAGTTCATTGACTTCATAAGTAAATATTCTCGGTTGAAAAAGACCTAGAGAAAGTTTCGGTTATTTACAAGCTGTAACATCCATTCCTCAACGACGGAGATGGAGTGAGCCTCCGATCATTACGAAATGCCGTATATGTAGAACCGAAAACAAAGCTCTATAAACTGAGGAGTAATTCGTGGAGTGAAAATAGCAGGTGGAGTCGATCGTGTCGGAAGATCTCACAAAAACCCTTTTCTTATCAAATAAATTTTCGAAAAAGACAATTTCCTAGGATAGGATTTACCGATAGGATTGAGTGTAGGGAGGGGGGTAAGTTTTACGCGAAATGAAAAGAATCAGGTGGACAGGTGGAGTCTTTCCGGTTCGAAGAGACTTGGTAGAGAAGGGATTAACAAGGGTTATGGTGATTTACAAGCCTGATTTAATGAGCCACACCCGGCCGGAGGGCAGGCGATTCATCATATGCATAGAATCAATAGAGGGAAGAAAAATCAATGATCCAACTCTGCGTCGTTGCATATGCTGCAGAGAAAGTGGAAAAGTGGAACTAGAGATGGATTTATGGCTGAGGCTTCCCGGGGGATGAATAAAGTATTATACGAGCCAAGGCTTGATATGTCAAGTGACGAAATCCCCATTGCGACAGGGATTTACTTTACCGATCCCGGCGATCCAATCTACATCCAAGCCATTCGGCTAGGCTACAAATTATGCACAAGATAGTTCTGGCGAATGAGATTTTCAGAAACTGGATTTTCGCTTCTTTTTCTCATTCTGGTATACAAGAGGAAGAGCAGGTGACTGAGTGAGATGGATGAGACCACAGGACACTTCCCATTCCCTTCCCTTCCATATTACACACATTCTGGCTCTTCCCTTTCTTTTTTTTTTTCCTTCCTTCCACGCGTCTGCCTATATTCCCAGCAATTTATCATTCCCCTCTTCATGATATTGCCTTGACCGATCCACTCACGATCGCATGCTGCCTTCTCATCCATGCTCAGGATTCTGCATATCCAACTTTATCCTTTCATATCCTATATTGATGTATGATCATCGGGGGAGTCGATGAAGCATGTGAACCAGGACGCGTAGAAGAGAGATAGAAGTCCCTCTGGGATATACTTTTTTTTTTTCTTGGATCTCGACTGCATCCATGCATGAAATTAGGTCTTATCTGGAGACATTCAGGAAGTTCCCTATCTCATATCAAGCGGCGATGAGTACAACTTCAGAGATACATGGAACCATCGAGCTCTGCCCTCGATCCAGTGACGACTTTATTTTCGCCTCTGAAGTGGTTAAAAGAAAAAAAATCCCGTAAGTCCATCCATTATAGCAGGAGAGCGAAGGGAGAGTTTATGGGTGACCCGAAGCCGACGGGGAAATGGAAGGCCCGCATCTGCCAAGGTGTCAATCACAACACTTGTAACCGGGCCGTTAGCCGAGCGGTAATGAATCCCAACCCCGAGGCAATCGGCAAACAAAATCTGGTATCACATCATATCGAGGCAAGAACCGTGGCATGACCGATGGTGAACGGAACATTTAATAAAGTAGACGTGGATAAATGGGTTGGACTTGGAAATTCTGCTCGCATGCGGGATCCCCTGCTGCGCTTCTCCGTACACGACGTGGAATATCCGGGCAGCATGGAATATCCAAGCACAGAACACACGAAAGGCCAATTTCGATGTCCCCAATAGATGTCCGACTAAAGTAGGACGGGCTAATCCTCCAGTTCGATTACGGTGCTCTTCACGACCTCATTAGGAGTTGGTAATCGATGTATTTCGTGAAGGAAGTGAGCGTGACCGAGGGATCTAATTAATCAGGGCCCCGTACTTTTGCGTGAATCATCGATCACGTGAATGATTCAATTGAAGTTGAAAGGAGTGCAATTCACATACACCCATTGCCCATACCCATGCAGGGGGGAAGGGAAGGGAAAAGGTTCATTGCGCTGAATCGCCTTGATTGCCCCCATTGTCCCTCTCCCTCTTGATTGAAGGGGCAATATCCTGGAATCTCCCTGCGATACACTTCCCGTCTTAGTGCCGGCCTATATGGGATGTAGCACGGCATTTGCACACGAGGAGAGAGAATTGCGTGATTTGCATGCATGACTGTTAGTCGTGTAACGGAGTGAACTTTCTCAAATCCTGGCAGGGGACATGATTTCGTCATTAACAATGAGGGATTGTGCAACGGTGTGGACATGCACGTCTTGCTTGTGTGACACAGGTGAACGGAGTGGACGTGTCTCGGGCGAGCCATGGAGAAGCCGTGAAGGTCTTCCAAGAGGCCCAGGAGCCAATCCTCGTCGAGGTCATGAAACGACCTGGGTCGAAGTCACCTGCTGTACCTGACCTCAACCAGGTCACGGTCGGCGTCCAGACGGACATTGCTGGCCTCGTGGATCTCTCTCCCGATTCCCTCTATCTTTCCACCTTCGAAGACCTCATGATTCACGACGAACAGGATCCCGTTCCGTTCATTGACGGCGCACCGGACAGGGTCTACTTGGACCAAGAAGATGGCTTCCCTGCTCCCTGCTACGAGTACGAGGTCAGTGTACAGCATAAATTATCTTGTATATACAGAGGAGACGCACTCCGGGGAGGGAAGTGAAACGGATCTTTCACAGCACCTTTCGTCGAGACTGTTCCCCTCTCTCTCTTTCTCTGCCTCACTCTCCCCCCTGCCTTCGAGTTCGAGGAGAGGTCTTCCCTTTCCGCCGGGACCGAAACCGGACTGTTTGTTGTTAACTTGCAGATGGCTAGCGATGATAGAGATGCACATCCGCCAAGACACCAACATTATACCATCTCATAATGCGACATTTGCTCGGCACATTTGGTTTTTGTGCGTAAGGTCCATGGGGGGTGAAAGGGAAGGTGCGGTTCTTGGGAGACTAGACTGAGGATCTGTTTATACAGCAGGACCCCCTGTGGCTCCTGCATCATTGGCTTCCAATCCCTGACTTCCCTTGCATTACGGTGGAATCATCCCTAACTTCCTCTATGTTGAATAGGAGGTGATATTGCAGAGGACATGCGAGGACGAGAAGCTGGGTCTCACCCTCTATTACAGTTCCCCGGACGAAGAGGGCGACGGTGACGCCATGGATTGCTACGTGACTCATCTCGATCCCGATGGGGTCGCGTCCAAGGACGGTCGTATTCGAATCGGAGATCAAGTGCTTCAGGTCACTGTCACTGGCAGCTGGCGTTTCTCACTTGATAATACTGATCATTATGAAGAGGAGGGTAATTAACGGGCAGGTGATTTTGTTGTTAAAGGTGGACGGAGTCCCCGTGGAGTCGAAGCAACAGGTGGAGTCACTGTTTGCAGCCGCCAAGTCCCACGTGGCCTTACTGGTCATCAGGCCTCAGTTCCAGGTCAGTTATTTTCGGTTCTCACTTTAAGAAAGGAAGTTCCAATAAACAAATGAGTTTTAAACGAGCGGGAAGATTAGGTCCTGACAACTCGACCAAGAAACAATTCTTTTCCCTCCCCTCCTCCTTCGAGAGACTCGGGGCAAGCAAAAGAAGAAATAACACGAGGGGGAACGTGACCGAGTTCCAAAGCATTAGGCCTCCTCCTCCTCCACCTTCTTCATCCTTCCCCTTATGAGTTCATTGCCAACTCTACAGTATATATACAATGTGTTTGCCCCGAAGTCGTTTCTCTCGTCAAGCAAGTAAATCATGACCGAAGTTTTTTTTCCCTCCTTCTTCACCAATTATAGGTTTCATTGGGGCCAGAGGCTGGGTTGAGGGAAGAAGACGACGACGAGGAAGGGTGTCAGGGTACTGAGGGCACTCAGAGAACGAGCCTCACATCACAACCTGATTCTGGTCTCGACCACGACAGTTCAAGAACATTGGACGAGTCCTCTGAAATGGAATCCTTCGAACAGAAGTCAGTCCCTGTGGGCAATGAGGGGGAAAATTATGTTGTGTTGTGCGTATGTTCTGCAGTATTTTCTCATGGTAGACCTTTTCTACTTCACGAAAAGAATCCCATCTGTTTGGTCTGCACGATAGCTACTGTTGCGAGGCCACCAGTATCTTGTAAACCCACAGAATATCATTATTTTGGTCATATTTTCTCGTAGCATCCGCGATCTGCTTTTGATTGCCTCATACAAAGGTACCTTATCCATAATCCGAAATTGTATATCACGTGAATCTATCAGATGACGTACGTCTTCACAGGCGATTCGTAATGCACTAAGTCTTTTTTTTTCTTTAACAGCGCGATCTCGTACTGATCTCCCTTAATTTGTTCTTTGGAATATATTATTTCTGCGGATTTTTTTTTTTTTTTTTTTAGCGAATCATGCCAACTTGTTATACGCAGTCACCATACCATACGAAAAAGTGCTTTGTGGACGATTCCACCCCTTCTTCACTTGATCAGATCGTTTTATGCCTTCAAGGAAAATACTTTTACCCCTCTCATGATGACTCAGGGACAATCTTCATCGTTACTGCTCCTCTGGAGGCTAAGAAGCAGCTTTCAAAACTCTTGCCTAATTTTAATTTTGACTGGTTAGTATAAATTCTTCTGACTCTTCAACTCAACTCAACTCCTCTTCTCTCCTCCATGGATCCGTGGATGCTTTCAGCTCCAAAAACATAATGAAAATTTGCAATTTATCTGTCTTCAAGTGAGGACGGGAGGCATGAGAGGGTTAAATTCTGCCAGCACCTGGCGACTCAGTGTAAGACTCTCAAAATGAAGACAGTCAAGACGAGTCAACACCATGATACCTTGCTTCTCGAACTCGATGCAGTAGTTTTCACGATAGGAAATTTGATTTTTCAATACTGTACTTAGTGCTTTCTGTGCTAGCTTAGAACTTCAGACACCCCCAAAAGCCACGATAGTGCCTTAAAACTACGATGTTACCAGCATGCGATTTTTCACTTAATAACAAGTGCATAACAACTTCTTGTTCTGCGAATTATCAGGTTCGGGGGGAAACTGAAGAATGGAGGCGAAGCGCAGGGTTGGAAAGAAGGACGGAAGAAGAAGACGGGTTCTTCCTCATCTGTACCTTCATCCCCAAGCCGGACTCTTCTTTTGGGAGGGAAAGTCCCTCCATCTCCCTCCAAGAGTCTGGGACACACACCAGACAGGAATCAGAAAGGAGATTTTTTCGATTCCGGGACGGGGACATCTTGCAGCAGCCAGAGCAGTGGAGCTGGCCATGGTCATCCTGGTCACGGTCACGCGAAAGAGAAAAAGGACCCAAGAATGGACACCCTCGACAGGGAACTCTACGCCCTGGATAAGAAAATGGAATCCATTGCAATCGAATGCCAGGATCTGGTGGCGAAGAGCAGTGCTGTCAAGCCTGAGAACAGCGATCACGTTTATGAAACGATTCCAGAAGTGAGTGAATCCGAGGATCCCACTTATTGCGTTCCGTTCGACGCCGGGGGGAAGAAACGGAGTCGACATTCCGGGTCGACAGGTTCTTCGAAAAAGTCCAACAGTACAACGACAACGACCATAGCCTCTCCGAGATTGCAGGCACGGTTCCGAGACGTCGAGGAATGGGTGAATGAAACGGTGTCGAATAATAATTCTAGTCAGAAGAAAAGTGGATGGAAGACCCCGGTGAGGTTGGAGTTGACCTCGGATGGCTTGAGACAGTCCACGTTGACCCTATGCCCTCCGATGGAAGACCGGTGCCTCCAGGTGAACATGGACAGTGACACGTTGAGTATTTTATCTTGTGAGTCCTGCCTCCGGAAGTGTCCCCCTCCGAGGTATAGGAGCGATGTGAGCGAGACCATGTATACGACCCGGGAAAACGTGCTCCAGACTATGTGGATGCAACAGAAGATGCTGCGGGAGACCATGCTACAGCGCCAGAAAACCGACTCGGGATCCGGACGCCGAATTCGGATCCTGGAAGAAAGGGAGGAGCATCGAGAAGAAGGGTCCAAACAGTGGAAGGTGAAGATCCGTCCGGATGGGACGCGATACATCACCCGGAGACCCGTTCGCAATAAACTCCTTCGTGAAAGGGCGTCACAAATCGACAAAGAACGATCCGGTCTCACCACCGACGACGATGCCACCTCCGAAATCAAGGTTCCACCTTCCTTTCTCTCTCTCTTTCTCCTTGAGTCAAAAGCCCTATATCCTATACCCGGATGCCGGGCGCAATGAATTTTTGTGGGAAAGAGATAGAAGGAGCAGGTGACAGGTGATTTTTGGGCCCTAGCTTTTGAAGGAAGATGGAGGGAACCCCCCATGGAGAAGGGGGAACAGTCTTTCCTCCCCTTCCCGTTCCCCCCTACCTGAGCGAGTGAGACAGAGAAGCCCTTTGTATTCCCGAGCAAACTTCCTAACGAGTCCCTTCAAACAGAGCGTGAATAAGGCCCTTTGATTACATGATGTAACCTCATATATTCAAAGCCCGCGTCTCACTCACTCTTTGCCCATATTTTGCGATGATGGGGTTCACGAGTGCTTTGATGGATGAATCGTGAAAGGCAAGGATGTATAATATACAGACAGAGCAGGGTGTGTCATAATTACTCGGTCCTGATCTTTCTGCATGATTCGTCAGCAATGGCATACATCACTTAGTCTTCCCACTCAGACGGGAATTCTGCAATTGAATTACGGAGAAAATGAGGACGGGAAACTCCCATCATTGGTATGAAAATAAATTATCCCAACTCAATATAGCCGCCTGAATTTTCAACACATGAAACATAACCCCATCTGGTCAGTCGCAGATTGCCACATAGGAACGCTTACGCCGTACAAAAAAAAGAGGGAACCTATGGAGGTTCTCGCTGTCTCCTTCTTTTTCAACCCTATCAGTGTTATTGTGAAATGATGTGATGGTGAAATATTGTCTGAACTTCTTATTTATTATCTACTGTATGGTATATTATTATAGCATACCATCAAAATGGTATGTTATCATGGAATACCACTAAGTGTGGTCCAAAAGATCATTTCAATTATAGTATATATTTGATTTGCTGACATTACAGCAGAGTTTCTAAGTTCTATCACTTTTCTTGCGAGCTATTGGGAGAAAGAAGGAGAAGTTAATTCTAAAACACCCTGTAGAAGCGCTTCAGAGGGGAAGTTTGAGGCCGTCTCCATGGGCCCCCAAGTCTTTATAAACATTGCCACTGTTTATTTGCAGTCCAGGGTCCATCTGGTCGAGTTTGGAATAATACAAGCGTCTTCTTCATGCCCGTCTTTTTCCAGTTCGGGAAGTACTGGAGGAAGGAGGAGCGGAAGAAGCATGTGGAACAGGCAAAAGAGAGGCGCAGGCGCCAAGAAGCTGTGATCAAGGCCAAGATGGGTCAAGCCCTCAATCAAGGTCACGGTCATCCAGGGTTAACCTGCAAGCGAGGGAATCTGAACCCTGCCGATGACTTCACGACCATTCAAGAAATCTTGGTCCATGGGAACAAAGGCACGTCTGGGGGCCTTCTTTCCGTCACCACCGTCTGAAGGCCTTCCTTTTGTCGCCACCGCCAGACTCAGATTCACTCTACTGCAATGACGACGATGTGTGTGTTTTTTATGGTCTCAGATTGGAGTAATAAAGTTCCGAGGAAACGGATACCAGACTCCATATTTGAGAGTCGCAGACGCGGTTAGAACGTGGGAAGACTGGCGGCGTTCTTCAAAGACGGAAAGCGAGCTATTTCGAGATGAAGGGGAGAGGAAAGAAAAGAAAAGAGTTAACGAGTCTGATAACGTCCTGACAACAGGAATTCCCTGTCTATCACCAATACTTCCTCGTAAACATCCCGTGTCTGTCCGGGTGCCTGCACGATAGGGAAACTGCGCTTATTAACAATGCAATGGTAGGGAAGGGGAGGGGGAGAGGGGAGGCGGAGGGGAATTCCCCCCTTCATTGGAGGGGAATGTGTGTGTCCCTCGGGGATAAGGGGGGAAAAGCTGGTTAAAACGGGATCATCATCTGATGACTCATAGACACTTCCATCCCCGACACCCTCCTGAATCACGAGCTACGTATACGGACTCTGCTATCTGCATATGACAGGACACTCCATCTTTTCTTCCGGTTCCGGGAACAAGAACCCCTCTCAAGGAGAGTAGTTCGCCTACATGATGTATGCTGCCTAATGATGCACGTCGACGTGGTTCGGGGTTAGCCGTCCGTCAGTGTTTATTATGCGATCTCGACGACGGTTTTAAACCTCGTCTCATCTTTCGTCGGGGGAGCGCAGGTGCGAGGAAAATACTATTGCGGTGCATGGACACGAAAAAAGGGGAGTCGAGTTCCCCACGCCAGGAATGTGTCGACGAGAGTCCAAAACCTGCCAATTTTTTTGGTTCACCTTTTCGCTTCTTTTCCAGTCTCCCTTTCCCCCTTCCTTCCTTGAGTAGAATTCTCGACCCGCACTGTCAGCATCATTTCTCACATCACCAGACCAAACACAAGCTCTCACACCTTGCGTAAATTTACCTCAAATAATTGCCGTCTAGGGATCTCCAGGAGGTAAACACTTCATCCTACCCGATTTCTCCATAAATATTCCGCCTCGACTTAACTGAGCAGGTGAGAAGGAACAGTTCACCTCTTCTACTTCTCCCCAAGGAACGTCAGAGTCGCATAGAAAAGCCTATTTTTCAAAGCCTTTTGGTGCTCCAAATTTCATTCACATGTGCCTAGGTGAATGGCCCGGTCGGTAGTGGGCTTGACTCCTGTGGCAGTGGTGCCAGAATTAAAAACTAACCCGTCAGGCCTTTCTTTTAGAATGCAAGCCTCAAAATGTTTGGGAAGGAAGCCCCTGAACAATAAACACCCACTTCTATCTGTTGAAGTAGACGTCGAAGAACCTTGGCGATGTAGGACGAACTCGGGTGGAGTATCCCCGTAGCGACCAATCGGGCCGTATTGAGTCTCGCAAGGGATCTGGGATTACAGTGACATTAGGTTAATTAGGGTTAGATGAGGTTATAAGAGCGGGGAGATGGTTAGCTGGGTTTCCAGTATGCGAGAGCGTTAATGGACCTTGAGCCTCCTGCGTCTCGTATCTTATCGTGTATCGTGTATCCCAGGTCCGTCTTTGAGCGACTGGCACAAATGCATGATGAGACTTGCGACTGCTTGTACTGAGCTTAGCTTTCCATACGTGTACATGTTACAGTCGTTGAAAGGAGCGACTTTCACTTAGATACTGTAGGCCTAAACTCTTTCCTTGGCACAGATCCATGCAAAACCCATGCCCTGTCATCACTTACAGTAATAAAAAAGAAGACATGAATGAAAATAAATCTTGGCTCTCGAAATAGCCTAGGAAACGATTACTTACAAGGGGAAATCAAATAATAAAATTCATGGGGAACAGCACTCGCAATAAAAAATAAATAGCTAGCCTCTGTTCAAGTGAGCATTCATCTGCTACTTCCATTAGAGTTCATTACTGTGTTTTCAGTTTGAGTTTGAACCACCTCTAACAAGGGTCAACCGCTAATTGGATGGGTCATGTCTGGGTCAAATGTCCATCAAGAGCAACGCTAATGTCGAGAATTCGAAGTGAAACTCTATTGGGTGCGACAAAAGAGGAAAAGGGAAAGGCCTTCGCAAAGAAGGAAATCTGGTACTCGGAAAGTCCGAGTACCAGATCCGAGTACCATGAAAAATATTCATGAATAATACCTTTTACAAAGGCATGAAACCCGATATAAATTGACTAACCTTATTAATGCGATCCTGCATGTGAGGTGCTTTGACTTGTTTTGGACTTGTCAGGATGTGCAGCCTGAGTCGATAAGATTGTGAAACACAAGTTTGAACTCATTTCGCATCGAGATGAGTTATTGGAGAAGAGGATACGGTGTTCCAGCAGGAAACCAAGGGCCGGGGCAGGCCCAAATATGCGAGTGAGAGCATAAACGTGACGAGCGTGTCACCTATGCTGCCTCGCATGCATTAGTATCATTTATCTTATAAGCTAGGTGGCAGTGTTGCCTGATAGATATACGAACAGCTCTGACGACATCGGGGCCTCAACGCACGGTCCAAACTCACTCAGATGTCGCAAGTTCCATTCCCGCTTCTACTTCTCTGACAGATCATTTGAATATAAGTTGGATCTGTTGGTTATTGCTGGACGATAATATGCGTCCTTCCTCACCGGACTACATTAACTCTCTACCGAATAACGAAATTCACTGGCAATTCCCCCCTCTCCCTCCAACCCCCAGAAACTTGTGTCTATGGTAGGGTGACCAGATCGTCCCGGTAAAACCGGGACAGGCCGTTTTCTCTGGAACAGCCCCTGGTTTTAAGGTACTGCCCTGCTCGGAAAACTATCCAGCGATTTTTCTTTTCAGTGCCACTCATTTGTAGCAAGCAGCTCATCGGCCTATTGTCAACCGTAAACGGAGGGAAAATGTCTCGGATTTTCCTTTTAAGAAAATATGGTCACCTTAGTCTATGGGCATCTCGTCAATTTATGGAACCATTTCCATCAGCCAACTATCAGGTCGAGCAATTGCTTGGATTTCGTGTCCGAGGTCTGAGAACTCCATATTCAATTTTCCAATGGCAAAAGTCGTTTATTGAATGAAGAACGAGAAATAGAAAGACAACAAATGGCGCCTGTAGTCGTAGTTACAGACTTTGACACAATGGACTTCTGCAGATACGTTTAGTGACTAATGCACCAGCATGGCCAGGTCTCATGAAGGCTCAAAAGAAAGGTCATGGAGTGAAAGAGAAATGAGATTACGTCTGGAAGGATATTTCTGCAGTTTGTCTTCAGTTCGTTTAGATGTAACACCGAAGACTGAGGAGATATCTTTTCGTTTGTGCAACTGGCAGTTTCATCCACTACATCTTACCCAAAAACTTGTTTATAAATTTCCTTGAAACATCTAAATTTGTATCATCTTAATTTTACTACAAAGAATCTTTCACCCCATATGTACCCGAGTTGCAGATCTACAACACCCAAGCTACAAGGAAACTTCATTTTGCATTCACCCAGTGCTATGGGGCTGCTGCACATTTCACAATTCGGTTTCTTAACAGTGCTGCCCTCTTCAGTTGAATACAGAAAGCAGTGACTGCACCGGAGGAACTGAAAAAAAAGGGGAGGGGGTTTGCTAAGCGAGCGGAGGAATGTTTTCAAGATCTGTCTCATTCTTTGTGAGGTGGGGGGGGGCCGCTTCCTTTGCGCCGGAGAAAAGACTGAGGGACGGACATGCATACTATTGTATGTTTCAGTTAATCTAAGAAATTGAAAAAATTTAAAAGACTTTTCCCCTTTGTTTTTGCTTGTCCTTAACCCTTCCCATAAATACCTATATCCTATCAATTTTGCTCGTGTTTTCAGATTCAAAATTCGTTATGCATTCCAGAGATCGAGTAAAAAGAATGCAAGTTTACGTATTTTTTTGGCCGTTCATTTCTTAGATTGCTTGAGACGGACAATAGTAGATGTATACATGTTGAAAACTGTTTCCGAGGTTTCCACTGTGGCCAAACTTTCGTCCAACGTCTATAGTAGGGGGTGGGGGGGTGGAGAGTGGCATCATCGAGAATATTATATCTACCAATACAGGGAGTATGAAAAGTTACTTCCTACCTCAAATTTCTAATAACATCCACGGTTTTGTGGTACTTAAGTAGTTTCAGCATTTGAGGGTTGAGAATTTAATAACATTTCACGTTCACCACAGTTCGAAACTCCATACATGCACTCGCATTATGAGCACACTTTTGGGGGCGTTCGGGCACATTAGCAATTGCACTAGGAAAAAATTTCTCAGGAACATTACGCAGCACCTCAATAATCCCCTTAAATTCATTAATGTCACTGGACTTCGTGGTGTAGATCTCATCCTCAGTCCAGCCCCCCAGGAAGAAGTCACAGCGTATCAAGTCAGGACTTCCAGGAGGCACTTGATGGATTGGCAGGCGTGGACCAAAGGAATGGTCCAGGCCATGGCTTTACGTGCTGTTTCGAGACAAATGGCAATCCTTTCCTTAGTGAGTAAAAACGAAATTGTAACATGACAAGAGAAAAGCAGGAAAATTTTCCTCCAAGTTCCTAAAAAGGGAAAAGATACTAAGAATTCACCGATACTCGCTCGAGAGCCGAGACGAGATCCCTTGAATGAAACAGGAAATGACTGGTTATTGCGCAAAAAAATAGAATTTTTCCTAGGAGGAAAAAAAGGGTGGGAGGGGGGAGATAGGCAACGTGATTAGTTTCTATTTCCCTATCCCTCGTATTCCTCTTGTTGGATAGGACGAGAGTAAAAGTCTTTCATGAGAGGGGCCAAATTTACCCTCTACATGTGAGATACAAAAAAAGAAAGCAAGGAATGGAATCTCGGAGACCAAAAAGAATAAAAAACGAGCCGCATCTGCTTCTCTTTCCGCGCCCCCCCCCCCCCCACTTCTGCCTTGGAGGAACTTTCCTTTCCCACGCCTAGGAGACAGCTGCATTGTTTTCATATCTGAGACCCGGGAGAGGGATGTATCGCAGTAGTTAACTGAAACTGACTCAGTGACACGTTAGAAAGGATCGAAAGTTTAACGGTTAGAACCCCTAATATGTAGGGGGGGGGGGGGAGACAAGCAGGTGGCCGGGCTCTTCCGGAAGTGGTGAGGAGGGTGGCACGGGCTGTATCAGTACATCCCGAAAAAATATGGAGGCTTTCTTTTTTACGCCAAGCCTGTCCTCTCTTAGGAGATGAAATTTTATAATGCAAGCAGACAGCTGCTATAAGGGGCATTATTCCCACTGCAGTTAGATATGTAAATTAGATCCAATCCCTCAAACCTTTGTCTTTCAAAAAAAAAAATTCAATTAGCACTCTTTCTCACAAGGCCTCAAGTATGTTCCAATTGAATGCATTGGGGGAAGAGCGGGGGGAACCCCCTTCTTAGATCACAACAAAATGTCGATAATGCGCCATTGAATTTTGATCCTCTGGGACAAGGGGGATTCAACTACCCCAGGGTTCACACTAGCTTTTTAAAATCTTGAGTCCTGGCGCCTAGCTTCAGCTCAGTGGGAACATGTTCAGGTAGTTGTCAATGAGTCCCACGGACTTAGATGTTTCGCAAATAGGAGTCCCTCTAAGAAAATATGAGTCAGGGACTCGCTATAGCGAGTTAACGAGAATCCTGTACTCAGTAAAAATCTCAAAATGAATGAGTTTCGTAGGTATCATCATCACAAGCCAGAGGGCTACAATACAAACTACGCCTTATCAAGAGTCATCCGAAAAGCCTCAAGTATTTGGTATCTCGAGAACTGCGTTTAATTTAATGAAACTCACGATCTCTAGTTTGGGTTATTAAAACCAGAGTGAGGTAAGCCTTCGGCTTACCGAGCGAAAGTTCAACATATGATACCTACGAAAAAAAAGCATTTGACTACGATAGAAAATTGCATTTCGTCGTATGTATGTGAGCGCTCTAGCGTCCAAATCGCTGAAATAGAGCACTTAGATTTTTTACGCTGATTCCTAACCATCCAAGAATGTGCTCTTCTCATAGAACAAAACTTGCTCTGAAGCATCGTTTTCCTTATTTTAGCGAAAAACTAAATTTTTTTAATGGGAGACAGAGAAAAATTTGCCCATCTGGGCTTCTGACGTCATGGATGCCATTGAATAGACAATCGACTAAGGAAATAAATATGTACATGACCTCGATGCAATCGGTGCACGAGGTCAAGAGTTTTAGGTAAAAGGATTCGTTATGAAGAGATTGAGCTGCAGCCCTGCCATCTTGCATTTACTCAAATAACCAAGGTTTCCAAGAGAGAGTAGTGATGGCGAATGAATAGCCGTTGTTGCGAGTCACCCCCCCCCTGTGAGTGCTAGAACTGCTCAAGGAAGATTCCGCATGAGCTTCGTGGAGATAAGAAAAAAAAGAAGTGCTTTCTCCCTCACGGATGTGATTTTTCACCATAAACTTCTATGTTAATCGATTTTCCATCTTCTATCGGGCCAATGAAGTACGCGGTACCATGATGCAGGCTACCGTATCGTACATGGTAGCGAAATCTTGTGCTTCGGTTTGGAAGAGCTACTAGATGTTGAGGCCAAAGTCCCCAGATTCGTAATGCGAAGCCAGGAGCAAAAAGCAAAAGAGAACGCGAGTAGGTTCGGAAAGTCACAGAGTAGAAGTGTCTAGCAGAATCCCAAAATCGAAGAGAACGCGAATGCCGCTCGCTCTAAGTTGGCACCAAAGTGGACGAGTAATGTGGAGAATTGGGTTGTCGCTTACCGTATCCTGGGAAGTAACGATACACGAGTCACAAGGGTTAACTTTGGAGAAGGCAGAGATGAATATTGGCGCCAACGAGCATAATCCCGGTCAGTCGTTCGTTACCCTCTCGAGAGTGAAAACTATGAATTCGCTAATCACGGCACCATTCGCTTACGAGCGATTACTCTCTGCGGGAATTGGAATAAATGCGGAAGGAGAGAAACAGAGAGTGAGACTGAAGACGCTGGGATCGATAATCTAATTTTGCTGGTTTGTTTCAGGCGATGTCGCTGTCCTACTTCAGCATAACTAGAAAGCAAAAACTACAGTCGACGCTCGATATAACGAACTGGAAGGAACGGGCTAAAAAAAAAAAAAAAATTAGTTATAGGGAATTTCCACCATTTCACTGAAAAAAAGATGTTAAACTTATGTCAATATATTTAAATGGTCACTTAGTGTAAAAAAGCAAGTCGTTGTTCATTCGTAAAATAAGTCCAAAGGTCTAAGCGCATGCAATATCTAAAAAAAAATTCAGCTCTCAATAGTCATGTATGTACCTAAATTATGTGGTAAAAACCGGACGAGTCAGCAATGCTCTCGATTCATTGGAAAAAAAGCCCCAAATAATTGTCTGCCGCGCTCCTTCCTGGATGACTCTTTAAGCCGTGGTCAGCGGAACACTCAATGGTTGAAAAGTTTCAGGCTCAACATTCGCCCTCTGACTGGAAAATAGCCGAAGAATTCACACGGAACAGTTTGGTTCCTTCAGACGAAAAGATGACTTCATAAAACCGAACAACTCGACATACAGATCTTAGTTCAAGAGAAACTTTTCAACATGCATGAATGGACAAATGGCCGTAGCTAGAAAAAATGCATGTAGAAAAAAAAAAAATTCGTTATATCGAGTGTCGACTGCATTTAATTGCATGAACAAATATGCTTTTAACAAACACTCTTACCATTGCAATTCACATTCGGGAGATTAGCATCAGTCCATGGACTTAACATGGCAAAAGCCTGAGAACAGTTCTCGAAATCACTAAACCAACAAGTATAGGGTAAGCACTCCGGTTTCTGGCCAGTGAGGCTTAAATCCAGCATAATTAGTTAATCTGGCTGTTTTCAAGCATTTTATCAACATCTTCCCGTACGAGGACCTATTACTAGTGTTGCCTGGTGTGCGCACTGGGTGTCCACTTCCTATGAGAGTTGTATCAGCGTGGCCAAAAACTGGGGTGTTTACCCTATATCTTATTTATATCTGCGTTGTCCTCCTGAGTTTCATGAGATTTGTTGGTAAATCACTTATGAACCAATGCTTAGTTTTAGGGTTAATCAAAGTACTCACGGGATACATAAGGCCATATGAAACAATCTATTGGAATATCAAGCATCAAAAGATATAAAGATTCTGCCTTGTGCGTTCCCCATCAATTTTCTTTCTTTCTTACTATTGGTTGACGTACTTCAGGAGGAAAACGTTAATGAATACGAATGGCATTTATTCTGCCGAGTACAGAACTTTGCATATTATTATATGGACCTGTACATCAGTAGACAGCATAGGCCTCTTTTCATGTGCCAAATGAGCCAGACACAAGGGGTTTTATTCAAGGATTCAAAGCATTAAATTCCCTCCCCCCCCCCAACAGTTCTGTGTATACTTGGTCAAGGGCAAATCAAGCAGATATTAATACAAAATCATATGACATACAAAGTTAGGAATTGTTGAAATATAGTAAAATTCCAATGCAGAAGCCCAAAATAATTGGTACACAATTCTTAAGAGTGATGGTTAATGACAAATTAAAGTGCATGAGAAGCTGCTCCAAATATTTACCAAGCATTAGTGCAGGATACTGCATTGAAATGCTCAGGGAGTACAGCTTAAATTCCTCTCAATGCAGTATTTCACTCAGATCAAAACTCAGCAACCATCTGGGTCTGTCAATCTTGCTGAAAGGATTGGAGTTTGCAGTAAATCAACCTCCACTCTCAAGAATTATGCATTAAAACCAACAAAACTTCAGATATCCTCATCAGAACACTAAAACACCAGTCCATATATTCCATGGCCAATGATTTTACCCATTCTTGCATCACATGGAAAGATCAGGGATGACAGCACAATGGCCACAAAGCTGGAAAATATTTAAAAAGATCAAGAATGTTGGCACTATGGCCATGAAGTAGAAAAATACTATCACCATTATTACAAATTTCACGCTTTGGTGAGAGCTCCAGAAGTTCCAGGAACTTTGGCTTGATCACGAGACATGCTGCCACTTCGGTCCTCAATGATTTTGTTGATCATGGTCAGGGCATAGTTGATTCTGGCTTCCAGATGTTTTGAACAGCCGAATTTTTTAATCCCCTCAAAACTGAACGTACGGAAGTCCTTGGACTTTGTGATGAAAGTGACTGCAGACACCAGTGGACATAGGATGATTTTGGTGTGATCTTGGAAGAAGTTGATCTTTAGAAAATAAAAATAAGGACAATTAGAAGAAATAATCAATGTTATAAGGAATGGAAAAATGACAACCAGTATAAAGCTAGAAAAGATGACTTACCTGCAATGTGCCATTCGACAAGAACATGATGATACCTGAGCGGGTGCGGAACCATACAGACAGATTTGGAATTCGGGACAGTTCATCTCCTTCCCGTGGATGAACATCTGGACCTGTCTTCACCAAGTTCTCTTTCATGTAGTTGTGAAAGTAGGTCAATAATGTCACCTTTTTATTGAGAGATGAGTCATATTGCTTCAGAGTGTGATAGGATTCCTCGCCATGCTTCTCAATGTAATGGAGATTCCTATTAATACAAGCAAAACCTCAGCATTTTCTAATTTAATATGAACAGTGAAGCTGAATAAGTATAAGCCCAAGAGGAACTCACTCGCCATCACGAAGCAAGAGGAGCTTAGTTCTATCATTGAAAAAGACTCCAATGCTGTCATCACTTAGGGAATAGCCAAGCCCATACTTGTCACTATAATCAACCCATTTGCTGATCCAAATCAAGGGTGCACATGATGGTTGCTCAGCTTCATCTATAGATATGGAATGGAATGAATTAAAACTTACAATACAATAGACTGAAAATATGAGAAGCTGCATACCTTCATTGCAGGGTTTCTTCTGTGATGGGTTGTGACTGAGAAGATCCTCCACTTGAATCTTCAGGTCTTGAATATAGGAGTACCAGGAACTGGAAGTGGTCATCGCACCTGACAACTTGATGGGATTGGTATCCTGCTCCCTCATGCCTGACTTCACTATAAATGAGTATAACATGAGTAAATGTCAAGGTGTATGAATCATATGTGGTCTTGCAATCACTCCAAGGCTACATGCACACAAGAAACATGTCCAGAGAAAGAGAGCACAAACTTCTGGCACCCCCTGGATAATTCACAACACACCTGCACTAAAGCAAGTGGTTACTCATGGGTTAGAGCAATGTGAATAGTTGCCCAAAACTTTCTTAGAGAGAATAAAATATGATTCACATCACCCTTCTGCTCAGGTGATAGACAGTGCACAAGTGAGAATTTCAAGCTTTGGGGTGCAAATTTACAGACAAAAAGTATATCATCACAAAACAGATTAATGCACTCCTTTCTCAAGATCTCATGGGCTTATATTACTGTCACTTGAGAAGTGTCCATTTTCTTTTTCTCTTTCGAAAAGTCTATGGCACTAAGTAAACCATGTATATCAGCATGGGATACTGTTAAAATGTCAAATATGTCAATGCAAATCAATATATGCTATTGAGATTCTATGGCTCTCCTTAGATTTTCAATTGGACTGCACACATTTGTTTGACAGTAACACTCCAAAATGGATGGCCTATCCCATGGTTATGTGGTGTGAAATAACTTGCTTCACAAGTATGCATGTAACAGAACACTGCTACAGGCTGTCAAGTCAATTCCTAGTGTGAAGCCTCTTTAATGTTCAAGGGGAAGTCCTCTATTTCATAACAATCCCAGTCACTTAATACCTTCTTATATTTTGGATCAAAGGTAATCATAAAAGAACAAATGTTGACTTGCCTGTGCTTGCCATTCGACAGGAAGACTCTTCCTTGACTGTGTTCAGTAGTGTTGGCTGGCGAGTGTCGACTTTTTTCCCTACGAGAACATTTTCCTTTCTGGGTGATTCAGACTTGACAAGCACCTTGGCTCTGGTTGGAGAGTTCATCACTTCTGCAAAATGATGAGGCAAAGTCAAAGTTATTAATTATGCAAATTGTGGGAGATGCTCTCAAGATTACAGGTCCAACCTGGTTGAACTTCATTCAGAGGTCGACGGATGGAGATGTTGCCCTTTCCATGAAGGTAAGCATCGAATCTTGGAGCAGTGGTCAAGCATGATGATGGCAGACGAGGTGGGCAGAACCCTGAAAATGAAAAGCTAGTTTAACAAAGAAATGTTAAACACATGCACATCATTCATCAACACAATGAACACATGCACATCATTCACAATATTAAGCTTCTTGATATGTATTCATGTTTCCCATGAATGAGCTAAAAGACATCAAACAGCATGAATGTTGTCTCTTCAAGGGTATACTGACCTTCAAAAATATGACCTGCCATTTTGATGTTTTGCCACTTAGGGGAGTAAACTAGGATTTCAAGACTACTTGGCTCTTGAATAGATGTTCTCACCTTGAAGGAATGCACTGTCAAGTACTTGAGAAATGTTTGGGCGAGCCTTTGGATCATCCTGCAGAAGCTCCCGGATGAGAAGAGCTGCATCAGCATCCAGGCCAGGTGGGATTGTGTATTTATTTCTCTTGATACGTGAGTAGGTCTCATTCAATGTCTTTGTCTCAAAAGGGGGCTTACCCACCAGCAAGGTATACCTTTTGGCATAGAAAATAGCTCATGGAATATGACATCAGCTACATGCTCAAACAAGAATAAGGAAGATGAGATTTTATAACTATATGAATCATTCCTGCAGGCCCTGAACTTACTGGTAACATTACTTATCATGGAAAAACAGAAACATCATTAAGAACAAGCTTGGCAAAGATCAGACCAGCAGTGAATCTCTTGCAAGTGTTCATCATGCATGGTGTTCATGAAAGAAAGAAACCCCTAATTTATGAAAAAAATGAAAGCAGCAAACAGGGGTTACAGTGTAAATATACAGGGTGTCCCAGAAACTCCACCCCAAGTTTTGCATATTGTGTCTTTATTTTTTCCCAGAAGGAAATGAGTTTTGTATCATTCAAAAGCCTAGACAATTCTTAACAACTGCTATTAAACTTGGCAGTTAGTGATTTCTGGTTGTGGGGATTTTTGAATAAGAAAGTGTATGGTACAAAATCCTTAACATCCCTGACCTCATCAGTGCCATTTCCACCAAACTGAATGCCATAAGCTTGCACATGTGCCAGAAAGCAGGGAATGACTTTCCCTGGTGATGCCGTATGTGTCATTATCAGAAAGTGAACCAATTTCAGTGGCAAAAAGATTGAAAGCCTGCATCACAGAAACCTTGCCCCCAGGTTGGATGGAGACTAAAACCAAGTGAATGGCACTGATGAGGTCAAGGATGCTAGGGGTTTTGTAGCATACATATTCTCTTTCAAAAAACCCCACAACCAGTAATCACTAACTGCCAAGTTTAACAGCAGTTGTCAAGAAAGGTCTAGGGTTCTGAATGATACAAAACTCATTTCCATCAGAAAAAAAAAAGACAATGATGTACAAAACTTGGGGCAGGGTTTCTGGGACACCCTGTATATACACAATTGAAAAAGTAATTGAATAACTTGCATGTGTGCAAATGACACCTAAGTGAGGCATGCAGATTACTGAACACAAATGGATCTTCAAAAAAGGCCATGCACTAACCAAGACATGGTATGTGCATGTAGCCAATCAAGTGGCTTGCATACACCTCTGCCAAATGGGAGCAATGGTGCATCTGCTACAGTGGATGGATTATTTCTTCGTCACGTCAACACTAATTAGTGCAAGGTCTACCTTCAGTTTTTTTTTGTAATGCTGGAGGTGAATTCATCACAAAATGCCAAACTTCAAAAAGGAAGACTGTTCTGAGGAGTGGCAGCTGCAGCAGTGTACCTGCATTCAAGCAGACAGTGGGCAATTCCAGCATTATTTTTAAAATACAGCCACTGGGTGAATTTTTGAAAGACCTGGACAAATATTTTAATTCTCTTTCCAATGGTATGCAAGTTCCAGCCATAATACTTGCATGCTTCTTCTATTTCACTGATTTTGGATATTACTTTTCCTTACAAACACCATGTATTTGATGTATAATATAACAGTACTAATGTGTGATATGAAGAATGGAGGAAGAGGGGTGTAAAAACAAGAACAAATGCTGAGGTGGAGTGAAAGAGGATGAGGGGGAGAAATGAATGATAATGCCATGCATATGGTATTCACACTTCAGTTTCCACTAGAGATATATTGCTGTAGAACATTCAGTAAATTATGCAATATATACAATTTATTCAGCAACACTTGCCTGCTTTGACTGGTAATTGATTTTTTCAAAATAATCAATGAAGAAAAGGTAAAAAACAAATTGAGCTTAACAATATCCATAAAAGGCAACTTTCTTCATCAGAAAAGAAACATATGGTCTCAATAATAAAAGTAGACAAGGAACATCACAAAAATTCAGATTAATAACATCTATCCCATTTCTGGACCAATTTTTACCTGAACCTTTTTTTTACCTGAAAGATCCTAAACTTACCAGAGGAAAGTTGGAGTTTAGGAAATGAGAATGGAAATTTTATTAACCTAACTGACCAAAAATTAGGTTGCCTAATTTATTGTTCAAGCATTCAAACTATGTGAATGCTCCTCCAAGAGTCACAGATGCATTGGACAAAACCAAAAATGCAAAATGAGAAGGGAATAAAAAAGGTTCACTCACAAGATGCAGCCCAAGGACCAGATGTCAACTTCATAACTATGTCCTTTCTTACATAAGATCTCAGGAGCAATGTAATTTGGAGTACCACAGAGAGTCCTGAAAAGACATATGAAATTAATTTAACAATAACCAAGTCCTTCCTTTCAGCAAGGGGTGATTAGTCCAAAATCTTATGCCCATTTGCAAGACCAGATAAGAAATTTCATACCTCTTTCTTTCCCCTTCAAAATTCACACGAGTGGCCAATCCAAAATCTCCAACTTTTACTTCAACAGCATCATTAAGGAAGAGGTTTCCCAGTTTCAGGTCACGATGAATGATGTGGGTGTCATGGAGAAACTTGACTGCAAAGCAGATTTGTCGCATGTAGTATCTTACTTCTGGTTCAGTCAGTGCTCGACGCCTTTTGTGCAGCTCCATTAGGGACTGAAATATACATATATTTCATTTTTTTTAAATCCCAATTAAAGTCATGCAATTCAATCCATTGATCTAGCATAGTGCTTTGCAACCATTGTGCTGCGACAAAGTCCTCAATGTATCGCAGTATTTTTTAAATTAAAGGAATAGAAAGAAAATCAATGTGTTTTATTATTCTGAAGCTACAACCGGTGAACGTTCATCAACATTAACTAGTGGGTGATGAAAATATTTTTTACATTGACATTGTAAAATTTGATTCAGTATGGATTGAGCAAACTTGAAAGTGTGCCACAAAATAAAAAAAGGTTGAGAAGCACTGATCCAGCATTTACACAGTGCACAATTGCATAAAAATTATTAGGACAGATGACCTTACCTTCTTGCTACACATCTCCAAGATTACAAAAACAAAATTCTCATCTTCAAAAAAACTCTTGAATCCAACAATGTGCGGATGATCCAGAGAACGATGGATTTCAATTTCTTGAGCCATTTTCTCCTTCGAGTGCTGCTTTTGAAGAAGTGTTTTTGGGACAACCTTGCCAGCAAACACATTGTGGGTGTCTTCTTCAATCAATTCATAGCATTTTGCAAATCCTCCCTGTTAAAGGACAGAACAAGCAGACTAAGAATCTAGGAATTTGGCTTAGAATTAAATCAGGTTGTAGACCTGGATGGTCAAACTTAGGATGGCTTATCCCTAACATATCTAGAACTAAAACTTGGGATATATTTGGGGGGGGTCAAGCTTATATAAGGTGAGGCCTATTGCAACCATGAAAAAGAGTACTATATTTACATATAGGGCAGGCCAATTCTTGACCTTTACCCATAGGCCATAGGCACCATGAAGCCGACCTATGCTGACAGTCATGGAAAGAAATAATGGGTTTTTGATTCCCTTTCCGAAAGACCAAGGTCTTAACCTCTTCTGATCTCCTGTTGGACAGTCAGACATCACAATTTTCCAGTTTCAGTCTGATCTCAGAGTACATAAGACAGAAATTTTCCCTTGGTCTACTTTGTTGCCATATGGACAACCATGTATGTTGAATAAAGTTTTTTATTTGTTGCAGTGCATCAGTGACAGTGCAATTTAACATTTTATACTGGCATAAAAGATGCATAACTATCTCAGAATGCAAATAGTTTCTAAAACAGAGACAATGCCAGCATTCCATGAAAACCTCTCAATTTTTGCTCAATGAAAGCTCATCCACTATCTTGAAGTCCAATACTTGTCCCATCCAAACCACTAGTTAACACTCAATTGATTTGGAGGTGATAAGTTTGTTGAGCTTACATTTTTGAAATGATTGATAAACATCTAGCACATAACAGCAATAGAGACAAAGGATACTTCCTTCCATCTTCAAGTATCAGAGCAATCAGTCTATCTAACCACATTTGGACTTTGACGGGCAATTGGCAGAAACAAAACTCCCCCACCCAGATTTTTTCATTGAATCCATTTGATTTTAATACAGTTCAAGTTTCTTGTCATTTGTATATTTCATTCTCATCTGTTTCCCCATGTCTTTAATTTCCATTTAGTTATTTCCGATGATTCTTTGAATTTCCTTTTCCTATATGTACAGGTATACCTAGAATTTAAAACTCATGTGACCTGATACTATTCAAGTTGTCAGATCCCTTCACATTTTCATTAATTTCAGTTACCACTTTGGAAAAGATTTCAAACATTTTTGCCCCACAAATTTGAGATAGTCCATTCAGGATTAAATTCCAGAAGAAAAAAAATTATTGACTCATCCTTAGTATTGTATACTGTCCTCGGAACATACTAAGAATTCCATTGATCATAGAATGTGCAGAGATCAGGAGAGGATTAATCATGAAAGTAACACCTTCAATATAGGCCACCGTATTCTGCAATTTCTCATTGTTTACATCTACTTCTGTACCTTGCAATATAGTAAGAATCAAAAGCCCTAAATATGTCACATCTGAGACATTGAAGGAAAAGTGAATGTAGCAAAAATGAAAGGCCACTGGGTTGAGTTGAATTAGCAGTCAAAAGAAAATTGACCTCATTGGCTTGATCACCTGGATCAAGGGCTGCACTGAAAATAGAAGTCCAGCACTTTTTCACTTGAGTCAGGCAAATTTTTACAAGATCCCAAGCACAAGACACTTGTGCATGGGATGTTTCTCAAATTTGAGTATTTAAGTCAAATGAAAGTATTGTTTGACATGAGTGAAAAACACTAAAAATTGTCATTCTTTCAACTCAAGGCTCACCTTCATGAATGCACAAGTGTCTTGTGCATGGGATGTTTCTCAAATTTGAGTATTTAAGTCAAATGAAAGTATTGTTTGACATGAGTGAAAAACACTAAAAATTGTCATTCTTTCAACTCAAGGCTCACCTTCATGGAAGAAGTTGACTCTTCCTAATTTATTTAACCGGTTTACAACCCATCAATGTGTATTTATGCTGGAACATTATCATTAAGAATGCACTTCGTGTGAGGAAATGAACAGAATTAATGTCCTTTAACCTGGCCTGGGAAAATGCTGGATGTGATAATTGCGTAAGGAAAGTAGTCGTTTGAGTTGTGCTGTTTTCCCCTAAACCACCATGGTAAGTTAGTAACACTTATCCGCGTGTCTAGGCAGGAGCGCCGACGGTTGCGAATAAATTCCATTATTTTCATTCATCCCAAATGTTTATTCTAGGCCTATTATAAGACTATTAATAACGGAATTCTGGACACCTACAAGGGCTCCCCTCGTATGGCTAGACTTCAGATATAGAGCAAACTCAGGCCTATTGAAATGGGACTTGCCCTCACCTTCCCGAGGAATTTGCCGACGGTGTATCTACGTTTTGTCATCTTATTTTCGATGACAGGGGGGATTTTCGGCTCTTCAACCTTCCTTGCAGTCGATGCCATGGCCTCGAGTCGTACACGAGAACGTGTGGACCAGGCAGCTGAAGAAAAGTCTGGAGAAGTCCAACTGATGAGCAGGCACAACACCGAAAGGTTGAACAATCCCGCTTCCGAAAGCCACGAGATGCCGTTGGCCAGCGCCCCTTCGAATTTTCCCGCTCCGATTGGTCCTCTTAACTCTCTCCCTGTATGACGTTTTAATCCAACATGGCGATGCTCGCAGAGCCACGCCGTCGGAACAAATGGTCCCTAAATCCACGCGGGAAGCTTTGGTCTCAGGGTGAGGATTCGTTACACGATTTCTAATTTAGCCTACATGGACTTTATAGGTTTAGATCTAATTTAAGAAATGTAACTAACGCCCATTTATTTTGTAGATGACAGCAAGTTCGGTCAGAAAATGTTGGAGAAGATGGGGTGGAAGAAAGGAGATGGCCTTGGCCGGAAAAAGCAGGGAGAAGTGAATCCTCTGCGCATTGATTTCAAAGATGACAACAAGGGTTAATTTCGAAATTTTTATTCAGTAGGCGTGAGAGCAATTGCAAAAATATCACTCAGGCTATTTCAATGCCATGAAAATTCTAGCTATTTCTGGACTCTTCAAGAGTCAAGAGAGTGATACCAAGAGGCGATTTAGCCCATTTCGATATCACGTGTCGAGGTCGAGCGTTCCTTAATTTTAGGGTAGGCCTAACCCTTAAAGGTAAATATTTTTGTATTTTTGTTTTGGTATTTTTTTTTTTTTTGACTATCCTAGTTGCTTACTGTCTATTACCTAATGTCAACATTGCCCCCCACCTTTTTGCCTGTCCATGAAAACATCTAGTTTCTTCTTAAAGATTTTCACAGAAGGGGCAGCCACTACTTCGTCATCTAAC